>SJJU01001274.1:0-74641 GCA_012932125.1 Conopomorpha cramerella | reverse complement strand
TAACAGTCATGGACCAAGAAACAAAGTACGAGTTGACGCCAATCCACACAATGCACATAATAAATGTGACGGGGAAGTATTTGCGATGAGAGATCGGTGAAGGCACGGTCATCGCCAACAGGAACCTCAGGGGCCAGGAGTAAACCCACCACAGCTTCTTCCACCAGGGCTTGCCGCGCGGCAGACTGAAGATTGAGCTTTTCTTGACACCTTGTGATTGAGAGGCAGTAGATAAGGTAAGATTCACACAGTAATTGTGAAAGAAAATCATCATTCTTTTCACTTACATAAAGTATTCGTGCATTTTTAGATGCATTGTGTCACCAGAACTATTATTATTTACAAAAATTCCACCTTCTCTTTAAAAAAAAATATTTTTGTAAAGTCTTTAAAAAGTTGATAAATATCGGTAATTTGTGTACTTACTCAATTCATCATCATCCATTTTTTTCTCCTCGACTTTCTCAGGTGGCGTGGGATCGGGTTTATAGTTTTCGGTGTCTACATCTGAAGCAACAATTTGACATTTTTATTTACAACAATGTACCTCTAAACTAAAAGTCAATCTCATACTAAATTATTGAAATTAAAAAGAAAGGGAAAAGGAAAGAACGAAACTGTTATGCTATAAATCAATATAACTATATTAGGAGTAACTAATACATAGATAAATCCATTAGCTTTTAGAATACACTTGTGTTGTGTCAATTAATAAATCCTTGAAAATCCTTGAAAATACTAAATGAGTGAAATAAAATTCAACTATAAAGTTACAGTAAAAAACCGATGAACTGTAATAAGTGCACTTACCGTTGACAATAATAGTCTTTCTGTTACAACATCTAGAGACGAGTTTCTCTAAGAGCCCAAACAATCGGATGCTGTTGAACATGAGCACAAAGTACAGGATGTAGAGCACAGCCAGCACGGACGCCTCGCCCTTAGTGATCTGGCCATCCCACACGATGATGACCAGCACACTGACGTTCAACATGTAGATCAGGACGTCTCGCGTCACCGGCAGGACTTCGATTTTGATTGGCTGAAAACGGTACGCGTTGAAAAAAAATATTCAACAGTTAAAATGTAGTTATGGCTATCCGTGTCATACATAAGGTACAGATACACGGCTAATGAAGGCTACAAACTGCGGACAAACTGCTCCAAGTTGATATACATTTCCGTAATCCCCAAATTGCCTTACCATCTCAAATACCCTACGGTCATATTTAGCATAATAAGGAATATGGGCCTTCAGCTTTATTAGCTGCAGCTTTGTTAGGTTTATTCAGGTGATGAGCTAGCAACTTGTAAAAGTTGCTAGCTCATCACCTGAATAAACCTAACATAAGCTCCAGATCCCATATTTGGCTTCTAGTACACGCCAGGAAGAAATTCATCTGAGTGTCTGACCAGATTAGCATAGGATTTTATATGAATACAGCAACAAATATTTATCCCGTTAGTAACTTCATTGAAAGCCAGTTTGGCAGTGACTTTATGACTCTATGTGTATATCTATGCTTCAATATCTAATTTAACACCAGCGAGCGTTAATCTCTGTACTTTATCTAAATTAATAATTAATCGGTTATGTAATTGGATAAATTCTATTTTGGACAGAACATAAACTAGTTTGATATCTCGAAGGACACAATACACAATATTGAAAGTTAACTCTAACCCGAAAGTTCCACATTAAGATTACATTACACTTTGTATAAAGTGTTTCATATTACTCACCCGTATAGCGGCTATGCTGCCTATAGCGGCGACTCCGAGGCAGTTGAAGAGGGCGGAGCCTATGATTGTGCCTATGCCCATGTCGGAGCCCGTCATGAAGGTGGAGATCACGTTCACGAAGAACTCCGGGCACGACGTCGCCACGGACATGAACGTTGCAGCTGCTACATTCTACGGATATTATCATTACTTTATACAAATAATTATACTTATGTAAAGTATTAACTGATTTGCAAAAAAAATATTTATTTTTTTATATTTTATTTGTTTTTCTTATATTTTTTTATTTGCCTATTAAAGCAAGTGCCCCTGCCTACCCCGCTTTGGGAATAAAAGGCGTGAAGTGTATTTTATTTTATTCTGAAACTGTCGAACCTAACAAACTTTGACCTGTATTAAGTATTAATGCTGATTTCGAATTAGACCGATTTTCCACGCACTTATTTAAGCGCCTCTGTGGTTAAGTGGTCTACTACTTGGTTTGTGTTCGGCTACACTGGGCACTCTGAAAAAGAGTGCCACCAATGGGACTCTTTTTGCGAGCGCACAACGCATGGCTCATATGGTGTGTGAACCCTATAACGGCGATGGGCTCACCCCCTGTCAAGTTGAGCGTATTTGCCCGTGGTCATTTGGATAGCAAAAGCCTATCTCCGTTTTGGGTTTAAAAAGCGTAAAGTGTATTTTTTCCTTTCTCATAGTAACCATTTCCTGACGATCAATCACAAGAAAAATTACTGACGCAAGACCGGACTCATACATTTATACAATACCAATGGTTTATTTTTCTTAAGGGTTTCGTACCCAAAGGGCAAACCCTATTACTACGATTTAAGCGTCGAGCGTGTACCTGTTGCCGTTATCAATATGGAGCACAAATCACGTTTATTGTCTGGAAGCTCCCATACGTATTTATTTTATTCTGTTATGTAGTATTGGTATTAGTTATACGACTAGAGTTTTTTTTATTTTTTTTACTCCACATGTCTGACTTTTTTCTACTTGTGCGACATACCTGGGGAATGTTGAGCACTTCGCAGATGATTTCCACCGTTGGCACAAAGTAATCGTTGCAGATGTATGCGAGGAGGGTAAAGGCGTACATCCCGAATATCACGTACAAGATAAATCCGCCCATTTGCAGCTGATCATCTGAAAAATATGATATTCATAGACGATCTTTCTCACCTCCCTTAAACAAGTACCATTCATACTTTTTTTTTATTAAGAATCCTATTTATCGTTTTTGACACTATGAACAAGCATTTGAGCAACAACCTGCCTGTTGTTAATCAATGAGGTTTTGCCCATAGTAAAGTAGTAAGAAAAGATCAGAGGACACCCTGAATACGTACATTACATTTTTGAACAATGTAATTCAAATTGGACGAAAAAACAACATCGTAGCTTGATATCGTTGGATTTCCCACGTGGGTCTGACGGAAAAATAAGAATAGGTGCCCTTCATCGTTCCGTTAATAAATGAAAAATAAAGGAATAAACGAAGTGAAAATTACAAATGGTTTAACTTTTCACTGAAATTGTTCAACTGAATATTTTTTTCATTTGGATACGTAAGTCGTTTCGTAATTGCGATATATTATATGTATATATTCCAAAATACATTAAATTAATAAAGTGTCAATATTTAAGAACTATTTATTGACTGGTAATTCAACATTACAACAGTGGCTCAAGTTCCACACAATTACCGCGATCGCTCGTGGAGAGTTGTTTATACTAAGTGTTAATAAGCTGCTGTACCGAAACTTGGTGCTACTTAGAACCACGGGGTCTCTTTGATCTGATGAAGAAATGCCTGTTCTTTATCTAATTTGAACCACCTTATTTGTTTAGTTAACTCCTTACAGTGGTCATTCATAAAGATAGGATAGCGCTAGTGCACTGCTACTGATGGTCTCAAAAACTGGTCAAATGTACGCTAAATAGGACAAACCATTGTTGATTGATATACGTCACTAACTAGTTATGTTCATTTTTTTATGATTATGACAGTTATTCTTTATTTTGGTAGTCTAGGAATGGAAAGAAAAAGACATCAGTACTTACAGATCAATTAATAAGAATGTGCTTGTGTAGTGTCAAAATAAACCAGCGGCGTGACGTATCACTTTTTACAAATACAGAGTGTTTGTCTTTATTTTCCTATGACAACTATGTGGCAACCAAGGCATGCCAGTAAACCATAAAACTTACTGATACTTAGTGTGAGTACTGTGGTCGTGAATAACTTTTTTGAAAAAGAAAGTTAAAAAAGTGATTAGTGCTGACCCTCAGAGAAATAAACACATTTTATATGTTGGTATGTTATTTATGAACTCCGAGTCACAGGTAGAGATCTCTCAGACTAACAGCTGATGCATTCGCTAAACTAATGTACTTACTTTGACCCTACTCTATTAACGCAACGGCAGACAGAGAACGTCATAACAATAAAATATCTATTGTCTCCTTCAATGTGTTAATAAGTGCTATGTTAATATGTACCTTCTTTTACATTTCACTTAGGTACTTTTTTTTGTACCATGTGATAGGTACGTAAATCCTCAAACGATAAGCATTAACATAATCGATTATTACCAATATATTATACCAGTCGCTTGCAAATAGCTATTACTTACTTACCATGTAGTATCTTTGTGATTGAAAACTGTATTATAATAAATATGTACCTATCGGAAATGTCCTCGTTTACACAACACCAACGTTTAAATGGTCCAATCTTGTTTTAAATGCTTATTTCCATGTGCAGACAATAATTATGTGCCATTTACTTTGCTTTGACTTTGTTATTTAAGTACTGTCTATTTCTCACGTCAGTACTAACTAACATAAGCAGTTTTCATGATCCAGTCTGTAACTTTGAACTACATAACCCATTAGCGTATGTCGCCGTCGTGCCGTTTATAATGACTTAACATACATAATGTATACAATTATTAAGACAGCTAGCTTGTGCCCTTAATCTAGTCCAATAAATAAATAAAAAATGAAATAAATGTATTTCCTTCACATAGCTAAACGTGAGTAATTAGGAAACACGCAATAATAATAGCACTTAGAAAATTCCTCGAGACAAGGCCAGTTCTTCGATTATGGCTGAAGGTATGAGCAAATAATTCTACTACTCTTATTTACTTCTGGGCAGAATATACAGATGACAAAATTATGGTAATTTTACCATGAACTTTTTACCATCTACACTTCAATTTCAGTCTAAGCTTTACCGCAGCATCATGAAAGATCTTGGTTCCGATTCCGGTAATCGTCAACGGAAAGTATATATAAGTATATATTACAGTCTACTAATAACCGGTCAATACCACTTTTAATTAGGTACAACAAAATCAAAACACTCTTGATTGCAAATTTATCCATATATTATATACCAAAATAAATATCGGTGATTTGACCGGGCATAAGTTTTGACTCTAAAATATTATACTGTAAATAGTATATAATATTATACTGCATGTATACGATCCATTGATCGTTTCTAACGTTTCTAACATCATTATGTTAGAAACGTTGTTAGGCTCGTCAACACGAATACATTGTACTATGGCGATAATAAGGGAAAACGAAAAAGAACTTACATAGGTATATGTCATATTCGAATTTCTATCAAAATAACCATACTAATATTTACCGCTAAATATGGATTCCGGGAAACTGTCGACGGAATTGGCATCGACGCACTCGACCTCATCGACGCGGTTATCGACGGCGACCATGCGCGTGGCGAGCCACGGCGTCCAGTGCCACAGGGCCTCCTCCTCCTGCAGCCGGTGCAGCAGCTCTGGCGGCATGAGCACGGTGTTGCCGCCGCGCACCACGGGCACGAGCTCGGACGCATCTGGAATTAATATTCACTTGAAATTATACGTTACACTACGAAGCAAAGAAAATAAGTCGCTTCATTCAAGAGAGTCATGATTTTGAAGACAATACTAGTCGCCTGCCTCTACGATTTTGTAAAGTTTCCTTCAATTTATTAGGTATTTCATGATCAATTCCTGATTTCCTTATCATGGGACTACTTTTGAGTCGGTTCAAAAACGACAAACTTATCCGCGAACAAGCTTATACATTCGAATTGAGAATGACTTCTTTTTTGAAGTCGGATGTTACTGTTGACAACTGACATTGAGATCTGTCAAAACACTGAAAATGTGGTGGTAACATATCATGGGTGTCTATACGCGTTAAGGTTACCTTACAATGTTTCCTTTGATCGTACGAGTACATGTCACATGTCTCGCCTACTAGGATTCAAACAGAGAGCTGCCACGAACATTTAACATTAGCTAATGGCAAATCAAATTTTTATTTTACTGTAGTTAAATTTCACGAAAGCTTTCTGATTTTCTCTTTTACAAGGATAAATCGTTAAAGCTTCGGACCACGGCGGTGAATGTACAAGGTTTTTCCTGGTCAAGTTTTTTCATTGTCCATTGCCGTTCAATTGAAACTTTGAAAGAGGGTCCGCTGATACTGCTATATTAGCTCGTTAATAAAGCTTCTTAACAATAAAAAGTATTCTACGGAAAAACAAGAGAAATTTTAGCAGAGACTTTTTAAAACAAGATAATACTCGAATTAAGAATAAAATTCATACAAATTAAATTAATGTGCACCTAGTAGTTTTAGTCGATAATATTTTTTTTTTGTTATGTCCAAAAATATTTAGTATAATGAAATTGTTCCCTTTTTGTTTGTTGAAATGATTCTAAGTAGGTTCTAATGTTACAAAATGCGAACGTTTGTGTTTAAGTACTATTGGCACGGGAAGGAAACAAACGGACACGTAAGTAAACACCGGGTCACCGCAGCAAGTATTTAACAAATTACAATTAGACTAAATTGTGTGCAGAACTATCTTCGTAGGATTAATTACGTATTATTACCTAACCCTTTTTTCTGAGTGTTGCAGTATTACCACGTCTACAAAGATCACAAGTTGTCGCGTCTGCAGCAGATAGTTGACTGCGAATATGTTTTAAATACGCAGCCAATATAGGTGATGCGAGACAATGTAAATCATTTATAATGCCTTGTCTTGTCTTGACAGGTCTTAGGTCCGTATGGACCTAGTGTCATTGTTATATACCAATTTCTTTAAAATATGTGACATTGTTATCTGGAATGCCTTTCTTCCTGGCATATCGTACGAACCACCCATATCTGGAGAAATCGAATGCTTCGATAGCTTCTGAATGGACTGGTAGGTGCTGTATTTATATGATGAATGAAAATTCTTGAACTGTGATAATAAAATTTGATGTATTCCGGAAAATACTGTTTTGTCTATTCACGCTTGTATTGACATTCTTAACACCTTATTATGCTAAATGTGGCCGAGGGTCGTTGTGATCTTAAGGTCCTGTCCACCCTTTTAAGAGAATTACGGGCGTGAGTATGTGCCAAATAAAATAAGAAATTTCATAGGTACATATGTTAAAAAAAATATTTCGTACACAAAACAAGCTAATTTAAGGCCATTTTAGAAGCTAACGAAAGAAAATTCAAAAAAATGTGAACAATAATTTTATTGCTTTCGAATCTGAGCCGATATTACTAATTGAATATTATATTAACCGTATTTGAAAAATTACTGATGATTTTATATTAAAATGTATT
This sequence comes from Conopomorpha cramerella, assembly GCA_012932125.1. NCBI lineage: Eukaryota > Metazoa > Arthropoda > Insecta > Lepidoptera > Gracillariidae > Conopomorpha > Conopomorpha cramerella. Next base: position 67,237 of record SJJU01001274.1, on the reverse strand, counting down.
CAATTGGTAGGTACGTACAATAATACTTAGTAGGCACTGGCAGTGAATTTACACAATGATCGTGGGGAGTTTCTTCAAAAAGTTTCAGTACAAAAGTTACTTTGGTAAAAAAAATGTTTCTGAAACCATCGCTTAGCAGTTTTTTAAACAAGAAGACAAAAACGTAATGATTAGAAAGTTTTAAAATACTCACGAATTAATAACTTTTCATCGCTTGCCTCTTTTTCAGTTTACAAAAAGAAAAATCATTAATGTAGATACTATACGAATTACTTTCTGTATCTGCACTAAGTATAATAACATTTTATTTACTACCGAGTGAAGACCGAACACACACCACACTACAAATATTATTTTCTAAGTGCACCCAACGTGAGATCGCAATGAATAATGTTTAGAGAAATGATATTAAATTAAACGAATACATTCAAGATACCTACTGAATATTTTTAACCCGACTATGAAAAATAAAATCCGGTACTGGATGAACATAGACTGATGATTTTATTGAAAATAATAAGAAAGATTAGAAATGAAAATCTCCTTTTGTAACATCTACTATGTATAGGTATCCTCACTTGGAAAAGAGAAATCGTCTATCGATTTTAATCTTCCTTAATCCAATCTTTTCATAAAAATAATATTATTAACATCGAACAGTATCAAATTGTGTGCGGCATTTGGCGGTAATAATTGATGTGTAGGAGGTGGTAAGATTACTTTTGGGATTAAAAGGTTCTGGGCTATTTTAGACAAGAGGATTTTCTTTACTTCCGGGTGTTATCGTGCGAGTGGAATACTTTTATCTAGGAGGGATAATTATGATCAGAACGCTCATATCCGTGATTCAAGAACTAAGCATGAATACATTCCAAAATACATGCATACCTACATGTAAACTCTTTGACAAAAAGGGACCTTGGATAAAGGCTGAAATGTAGTAATAATCAATTTTCATAGAAAGTGTTGCTTAGGAATACAAATTCGTCTGTTTTTATTATTTAACCCCCGCAGCAGCTGTTGCGTTAATTTAAAGTCAGCGAAAGTGTTACGTTCTTAAACAATTCTTCGTAGTCGGGAAATAAAATAGTATACTGAACACGAAATCTGCCAGCGGTAAATATGCATAAAGATAAACAGTGGATGTAAATAATAAAATATACGATGATGCCCATAGTAAAGAACGTTATCATCGCCTATCAGACATGAACTGGATCTTGCGTGGATGCCAAAATACAATACCAGTTATTCACCTTTCCTAAACAAATAATATCAAGGGACATTTCACACACGACCCCAAACTAGGATAATATGTACCTACTACGTGCTAGAGACTGATATTATAGTCATAAAAGCCCACTGAAGTCCACTGCTGGTCATATGCTACAACGGTCGGTCGCGACGTTTCTCCGTCATTGAGTGCCCGCCGAGATTGATATACTTGGCCAGAGACTTGACCATTGTTTCTCAAATACATTACAAAGACCTGTCAAACAATTATTGTTAGAAGTAGAGGCGCCCTAGCCTGAGGAATGTCCTCTAGGTGTCCAGGCGTCGCCCAGCAACAGCGGAAACTGAAACCGATCGCTGGTTCGGTTTTCGACGACGATTTAGTGATAATCCGAGGTATCTGTTGTGAGCGGCTGATCGTTTTCCTCTTTTATGTGTGGTATTTGAAAGGTTTACGTAAGCTCTTGTAAGCATAGGGTATTCCAGTTAGGATCTGGTGACCATGAGTAAAAATGTGTCGAGATATTTACTTGTTTACATACGAGGAATATGCACGCAAAACTACGTCAATAGTTTTCAAGAAAATCAATTTTGAACTTAAGTTCTGTTCCGCTTAATATTGGCTGTACCCACATGACAAAGTTCTATGAATAGAGGCTTAGAAACTTCAAGGTATTTCAAATGAATGATTTCCGAAATCATTGATTATAACTAATTAATTTTGATAATCTGGGGAAATACAGGCAAAGATAATGAAACGCTGTCTTCAAGTGTCTGTTGAAACTTGAGGTTAAAATCTACTACCAGAAAGTTAATTCTTGGTTTGACAGGTGTTTGAAAATATGTGTGACAAGACGAATAACCCTTATGTGTCCTTTCATTGATAATTTCATACTTTCATACCATAGTTAAAAGATATAAGAGGATTACTCTTGTATGACGTGTGATGACGGCGAATAGAATACCATGTTTCACTATCGCAGCCCAACATTTCCCGTCTTGGGGGTCGTTGAGCTGGGATGGTAACATATTCTCCGTCACCACACGGCTAGCTAAATTGTAACCTGTTTCGAGAAATATCCTACAACAAAAGCTACACATACCGGTTTTATAACGCTTAAATAGAACCTGCCAAAGACTATTCCTACCATATTTTTATCGGTAATTATAATTGTATTGTTGTATAGATAAGACAATGTCTATGAATATGTGTAAACCAATGCATATCATAAATAAGTAAATGCAAGACACAAATGATTTAACACCTTCATATTGTACGTAAGTCGTCACCGAGTTGGTTGACCGCTAAAGAAACACACAGCATTTTATTGCTTATCTGCCTAATCACAAGGTAGGTACACTAGGACTTAGACATTATTCGCTACATTACGAACAAAGTACACATAATTAAATCCCAGGTAAAAAGGTTCCTTAGGTCAATGTCGTGTGCATTGACCGCTGCTTGCGACTGTCTGCAAATAAACATTATCACAAAACATATTTTGATAGTGATAGTGAATGTAATTGCTTCAAAGTCAATGAAATATCCCTTCTTCCTTTTTTTTTTCTTTTGGACTTCAGCTTTTAACCCAATGGCTATTTCATTCGTACGTATGAAATATTAGTAGTCAAAATCAATTTCGTAGTCATAGTATATCGCCAAATACGTCAATATTCAAGGTCTCATAAAATGTGAGGGTAGACCACACTAAGCTTGGTGGAGCATTACGTGGATATAACAAATGTATCGAAAAGGACTCCTCACCATTTCTCACTTTTATCTAAGTACTACATTATTTTATAGCACGAGAACATTATAAAACTAATTCCACCACATTAACACAATAATTTCTGCGATAATATTTTTGAAATCATGTTCAATCATTTTCCTCTTGGAACATTCTGCTCCCCGCGATACCTTCCCCACCCTTCTTCACATATACATACTACACAATATATAGTAAATCTCCTTCACATCTTCCGGTTTCAGATATGTCTTCCGCAATTCAAATATTGCGATATTACATGCGGCAGTTCCCGCAGTTTCACACTGAATCGGAACCAATGAGTAATTATTCTAAAAATAGTGAATGAAAATGAAAATACCAATCCATGAGAATTCCCCACGAGGAAATAACTTAGGCGCTATTGATAAAATGTTTTCATAGTAACGCGTACACTCGAGATTTCTTATCGTGAATGTGTATTTATTGACAATGGAATTTTGAACGTAATTGTGAATGTTAAGGGTTAACTTAAACCCACTTAGATATGTGAACTGATAAGACCAAAATGTTCTTTTGACATTTCTTAAGTAAACATTATAAAGTAAATTCCGAGCCTTGAACCTCATGGGTAAATATACCTACTGTTTTGTAGAATCACACCTGCGGACACGTGGTAAATGTTTAGTAAAATCTATGCTAGTGTGTTCTGTACTAAACTCTCAACGACCCTTTAATTCCGTAATACCTCAAAAGTAGATATCGATACTTGAGTATGATCTTCCCACAATCCGCTACTCAGTACTCCCCAGCATATATCGGGCTACAGGGCTGATACCTTCACGGTGACGGTTCTCATCTTGTGGAATGACCTACCTACAATAAGGAAAACGCCATTATAACGCTAGCATCTTTTAAATTGGAAGTACGCGCCTATTTACTAAAAAAAATATCGTCCCATAAGTTTTTTGTCTCTCATTGTGTAGTGCTTTTGGCACTTATTTATTGTCAAAATAAAGCACTTATTTATTTTGTACGTGAATTTTTAGTTTTGTATGTATCTTATAAGCATTGTGCATAATATTATATAGGTATTATTACTGTATTCAATGAATACATTCATTCTAAGTTTTTTTTGTTCTTATTTAGTGTTGCTACTTGCGTTTATAGGTAAAAGTAATAGATTTAAGCTAGTATAATTGTTAAAACTTTCTCAACTGCACACATAACTTTTAGCACAACTTGAATTGACTGGTAGAAAATGCATAAGCATTAAGTCCGCCATCTGCAATACTGATTTTAAAATAAAAATAAAATCTATATAGATAATTTCGTCAGAGGGACTCGATCGAATCGTTACCTAAATAATAAACCATACAAAAATTGTGAGGTTTGTTTGTACTGGCAAATCCCAGTGCTATTGCGTCAAAATTTAGGGCTCGATGTTAATTGTTTTGGTAGATACTAATAAAAAAGTATATTAGAGCAGTGACGTGCGCAACATATGTAGGTACCGGCTGCATTCTAAGATCGTGAATCGTCAAGAAGAACCATGTGGCGGCGGCGGCAACATAACAATACAAAACACTTCCTTCGTATGCCGGTGGGCACCCGAGCTCAAAATATTGACTAATAAGTATGAAGTTCGCGAAGAATGGACACACCCTACCATAGTTTTCGTTATCCTGCATTTTTCCATCCTCTCTAGAGGAAATCTCAACATAACCACTCTCTCTCGCTCGCAACCAATCCTCCTTTCCTTTTCCTTGTTGCGGGAGAATAAATAGAAAAGATCAGACAGCGCATGCGGACATGCAGAGAAAAGAAGAAGAGCATTTTTGTCTGTGAAACATCTCTCGTCTCTCCACTCCTCTCTCTCTCCCTCTCTCTCTCTCTCTCAGTCTCAGGGCTTCATTAAAAACGCTCTCAATTTTAAAAACTTTATAAGGTATGCGCGTGATAACAAGTGCGAAGAGTATAACCCACTTCCTATCTTTATACCGTTTACCTCTTTTCCGCTCCCCCGCTCTCAATGTGCTCGAAATTCGCGTGACACTTAAATTCAGTCTTCACTTTACATACATATATAAGAGAAACTTATTGCCGAGAAGAATATATAATATTATCCATATAACTTACTGTGGTGCCCGTGAGCGGCAGTGAGTGCCGCCAGGAGCGCAAGTGCTGCGAGGCGGAGTGCCCTGGCCATGGTCTGCGCCCACGCCGCCGCCTGCACGATAAACACAATAAGCATTCATTATTTTTATTAAAAAATGAAATAGGTGCATGTTACATTACGATATTTATTACTTTAGTCAAATAAGATTTTATACCACTACATACCTACCTATAAAATATTATGTGTAGAATTTTATGGAAAATAATTATTTGATCTATGCATTTATTTATTTATTGATGATTGCATTACAATCGATGAGCGAAGTTACCTAACATTTGTTGGGATTCCCCTAAAATTGCTTAAAGCACTGAATTTATGATATTATCAGCTAAAAATAATGTAATTAGATACAATCCGTTCAACAAACTTTCTCCTATTAATAAAAAGTAATTCAAATTACGTAGATCGATACTCCTTTATTTGCGTGTATTGCCAATGGCAAAAATTTATGCCTCTAAGCGAGTGTGTTCCGAAAACTTTTCGCTTTACGTAGGTATACGGAAATTTTGGTCTGGCATTTAAATTAATGCTGATAAAAGTTGATAAAACAACTGTACCTACACACAATATATGTATCAAAATAATTAAGTTCGTTCAGTCTGCTCCTGTCTGTGAAGGTTACCCGTTCCAGCGTATATGGGAAGACCTAACGTCCATTTTAAAGGTTGTTGTGGCATGTTTTTGGGGCTATTACAGTAAGTAGCTATCAAGCCGTCAAATATCTCAAAGCTTAGCCTCGTAATAAGAACAATAATATTACAGGAATAGATCTGTGCATGCAATTAACTAACATGTTTATCATCAGTACCCTAATTTCAGGGGGGAGTGGGGGCATGTCTGCTACGACGTAGTTGCATACATCAGTTATATCATCATCGGCAGCGTCAAACTATGTTCTTTACTTATTTCATTATTCTCATTTCATGTGGTCCTTAGTAAAAAAAGGGTGAACATCGCTTGTGGTTGCGATGCCAGAGAGATAGAACTACGAGAGTGTAACAGACTTGGCCCTTGAATCGGATGGGGTGAAAAGCAACTTTGGAGACATACCCATAGCTTGCGCAGTACAGTCTGAAGGTCTTCAAGTCGCGGGTGAATAGGTACCTAATGAACAAGTGTACTCCATCGTAGACCACATCGCTGCTTAACATCAGGCAGGTTGGTGGTCAAACGCTTGTTCAATGTAATAAAAAAAAGATGCAGACTAGACTTAAACTAACAAATAGTAAGGGATTTTGATGGACAATAAATAGGTAGGCTCCATCGCCCGAGAAGAAATTTTTTACACTTGAAATCGCAACAGCTCAAAATGTGTTTTAGTATTAAAGAAGCGTAAATATTGTAAAACATCTTTAGCTTCCGAGCAATAATATCCTTTATTTGCACCAAATACTGCTTACAACGCGTGGACAATTATTTGGTAAGCAGCTCAATTTTATTACATGCTAATATGGGCCTGAATAAACCTAAATATCCAGGTCACATAGTCGTCTCCTACGATATTCCAGGAATAAAGGCACCTGGTGCATTCTAATTACATCCGCATTGGATTTATTAAAACATATAATACCTAATATAGTCTAGATTTACCGGTATATCTCTAGTAGGTAGTAGAAATGTGATAGTTTTATCGATGATAGGTAATTAATTACCTGTGTCTAATCCTTACTGATATTGACAACGTTATTGATGCATGCATTTTTACATAATGGAAAATAAACTACTGTAAAATTTACCTACCTACATACTTGTAATCATGGATCAATCAAGGAAGTATTTCATTGAAAAACATTATTGACATTGTTTTTATTAGATAATTTCAATTATTCTGATAAACTGGGTATTTTTATTCAATGATATTCCCTCGTATTTTACTTTCCTTGTTAATAATACACTTACATACACAGCAATTTATATTTTTATGACTTAATGACAAAGAAGGATATAAACCGAGGCACTTGCCAAGGAAATGCACAGATAGAATTAACTCTACCTTCTGTGTATATGAACATTACATATCGTACTTAACTAACGCCCTACGATTTCATTCGCGTCGTTTCTCTATTTCATACAAACTATTCCACCATCTATAAAGCGCCGCATGTCACAGGATCGGGATAAAAGTAGCTTATGTCTGGCTCCTGATTTTAAGCTACCACCCCCTTTTCAGTCTAATTGGTTCAGCCGTTTTTTATCAATAAATAGTTTTAGACTATCTAAATATATAAAAGGAAAAGCTAACTGAATGTCTGACTGACTGACATATCAACGCACGGCCCAAACGGCTAAACGTAGGGACTTGAAATTTGGAATGGACATAGCTTAGGTACCGTAGGGGTGCACTAAGGAAGGAATTCCTGAAATTCCCACGGGAACGGGAATAAACGGAAAACATCTTTTGTATGAAAAAGCTAAACGGCTCAAGTTGGACGCTTGAAATTTGGGATGCAGGTACTACTAAACTACGCGAATGAAATCGCGGGGCGTCCACTAGTCTGTTATATTATACTAGTGGACGCTACAAACGTTCTCCTGCCTTAAGTACGAATATGAAATTGGTATAACCTCAAGGGTGGCACGTGTCCAGCACTGGGTGTATTTTTTTAAAAAGAACCTTATGTTGTAATTAATAAGCACAACAAAAAAAAATAATCAGCTAAATCATTCCACCCGTTCCGGAGTTATGCGGTTACCAACACATTTTTCGATTCATTTTTATATTATGGAAGATATAAAAATCAGAACCACAATAGGAACAAGTAGTTACGGTTGGGTAACTTTATATTTGAACTGTTTATTCCGTTTCCGCGTTCCCAGTGTAATAAAATAATAATAGTGTCGCGATATGAATGTGATCGCAAAACTAGGTAATTGACCGTTCTAAGAACAATGGAAGCTATTGCAAATATAGTGCCAACTGATGCAATATATAGGTATGATAAAAAAACGCTATGTACTCTTCATTTATCTGGCCATTAACGGCCAATAAACTGACATAACGTTGTACCTCCACGTCCGTGGACGACACTCGAAATAGGACAATGTTCGCCTGGTGGGAAACGTCCACAAAAGTATTAAGAAGGACGAGATTGCTTTTACTTCAACCAACATAGGTAGATAGATTTGACTTGGCTAATTATTACCTAAACACAACATTAAAAACCCAAAAACTCAGCCAAATAATCGATATTTATTATGAAATCTGGCACGCGATATGACGTCATCATCATCATCATCGTCGAATATTCGTAGGAAATTAAATAGGTAGATATTTGCAAGAGCAATAGTAGGGTATTCGCGGTTTTGAATTAGTAACTTTCTGCTACAGTTCACAGTCCGGAAAAGTGTTAAACTACATGGACTTAAGTGTTTGTAAGAAACAGCGTAAGTTTGTTGCCACCAAATGAAATGGTTGTGTAAAGTTTTCAGCATGACAAAGTAGTCGTGAATGTGGTTGACTTTACGAGGTCACGACGTCGCATGTTTTACCTATGTAGTTTAACTTAGGTAGGTGTATGTACACGCATCTGGAACATTCTGCATCGTAGTCAAGAGTATTTACTTACCCTGTAGATCTTATAGAAGAGATATAAAATATTCTGGAAGAGAGGCTTTTACCTTGCAGTGGGATTTAGTGAGATGCTAAAAAAAGTATTCTAAAAAAAGTATACTACTCTACGAAAGACCACTTTGATACCAAACATGATACTTTCTTACCGAACACCACGTTTATTTCTTCCAACATACGGCGCAAAAGGGGACCGAGGTTTACGAATGATACAGAATATTATATATTATAATTTACCTACCAAGGATACAGAATATTTTAGATCTTTATACATATTTAAACATTTCTGGTACGTAGGACTCCATGATTTCTGTCTACCCCTCTGGGAAACGGGCGTGACGTACGACGGTAAGTAAGTATATTGTAGTAAGTATGTATTGTGAGGATTACTATTTGACGACAGACCCCCATGCGACAAGATGACACTTTCTTGCTGGATCTTCTGACCATTAATCAACCTAGAATGTTTATTTTGAACCGACGAAAAAAAGAAGAGGTCTTCAGGTCGACGCGTATTTTTTTATAGTTCATGCATTACTTATATCAAGATTTAAATTATCATATCGCAGTGACTTACTACAATATACTTGACATAATATAATGTGTCATAATATTGTTAAGTAGCCAGTTTAACTAGGAAAATACCAATAGCTGTCACGATGAGCGTTAAAGGAAAGTAAAATTATGTGTTGCCTTAATTTGTTTTTTTTTTAATATAAAGAATAAAATTGGAATTAGAATTTCAAGTCATCTTAATAAATCTCTGGTTGACACAAGATTTTGTTTTAAAGGTATGAACAATTTTTTTAACGTTAAGGAGGTTTTGATGGACAGATAATTGTTTATCGGTGATAAAGTCCAAAAGTCCCTTTCGTAAAGTACAATTAGGTCCTTTTTACACCGTTCATTAGAATAAGTAATTATTTCAACTATTTTTTTTATATATTTACATTTGCATTAATGTGGTATCATTATCGCAAACGATCACGGATCTACTTTCGTTATTTACATTAGCACTTGTCACAACGTCACGTCGTACAGCGATACAACGTCATAAATTGTATCAGCCTTAAAAGCTTATTTTAATTAGCTATAATCCGATATGGCTCTATTGAATGATGTGCATTGGAAAATTCTATTTAAAAAAAAACAAAACTCATCACACATAACAACACATATAAGATAATGTGTTTAATAAAATTTGTTTTAGTATGTTCACAAATACAAAATATATCCATATGCATTAATGCAGCCACGTCTCTTAATGGTTAACGCCCGGTTTCCGGAAGGCACATTAGTAATAATCTGTCATTAAATCTATAACTGTCCTTTTTTGATTTCCCTGTCAAGTAGTAAGAAAGAAAAGACTACAGTTTTAATGCCAGATTAAACCTAAGGAACGTACCGGGAACTTGGCGTAAATTACTAAGAGACAGGGCGCCGCTGCATATTCGAATATAATACGGGGTGGCTCATTCAATTCAGTGAGTATGGAAAAGTCTGAAACTATAAGATATAAGAAGTTCTGTTCTTAGGAACTATGTCATCCATTTTAATAACACGAAAAACTGCATTTTTTCATAAAAAGGAAAAGTTAGGAAATTGTATTAAAAACAGTGGTCACTTCCAACACCTACTAAACTGAATTAACGTATATGAAAACAGTGCATTTTATTCGTTTTAAACAACAAGTATCATATAGACATATTCTTAAGACCCATGGAATGGATTTCTAAATAGAAATAATGTCAGTTTTTTTTTAAAAAAGAGCCGGGTTCCGTTTTACACTAGGTTATTTTTAAAATGTATGAATGCAGCATTTCTTTTTATCAAAATCGGTGACATGGTTCCTAAGAACAAATCGTCGTATATGTTATAGTTTCAGACTTTCCCATACTGACTACGATTTTAATGAGTCACCCTGTATGTACATATGTAATAAACGTTGACTGGATGTCTTGCAAGCTCACAAAAAGTGACGTCGCGGACCGTGTTAAGTGAAAAAACAGGAATGAGAAATTAGACCTTGCATATAGATACAGATAAGTGGCATGCAATTGCAATTGTCTAATATGAAATCAGGAAGAAGCTGAAGACATGCAAGTATGTGTGCAGATAGCAAAATCTTTAAGTTAAAAGTGGTTTCTAATATTTTGAGTGATTTTCTATCATCATATCTGAAATTAACGCAACATTCAAACTTCGAATTATGCAATATTGCTTATCGACTTTTAGGTACATACATCGTCGCCCCCCAAACGAACAAGTGGGATTTGTGCGTCATCTTAAGCGTATACTTGATGAAAATTCAGGATTACGTAGGTACTGATATTATGTTATCGACTTACTTATTTAATCACTTGTGAACAGTTTTTTTTTTATGTACCTACTTACTGTAGGCTTGCGATATGATAAAAAGTAAGGGTGTATTGCACAACATTATGCATGCCCAAATTTTGACACAAAAAAAAATGTTGACTAATACTAACAACCATAACATGAGTAATTCCGACGCGTGTACATGTTTTGTAATTATTTAGAACTTATCAGCAACGAACAGTCGGTGATGACAACGGTTGCACTGTACTTTCAGACACTTATTTTCCCATTATAGTAACGAGTTGACCACGAGTTCGTCTGAACACATTTTTTTTAGTTTCGCTATTCATTATCAGCAACATGGCGTCCACTGCTGGGCGAGAGCCTCCATTACATTTTTCGAGCGAGCATTTTCACTATTATTAGTCCTAACTTTAGTACGAAACAACTTTTCTCTACTATTTATTTTTACGTGAAATATTTGGAACCTGTCACGAAACCGATATCATCATTAATTAAATTTTGATATGTAGTGATCTCCTTAGCTATCTCCATGAAAAAAATATCAATTGTATCAAGTTGATTAGGCAGCACCTAGCCCGCTGAGGGACGTACCGATCTTAGAATTACTTACCTAAGATTAATATACATATACAATACAACGTTAAATCAAAAACTTTGGCGAAACTCGAGAAAGTCACTCGGCCGATGATACAAAAATATTTCCCCAAGGAATTCTATGACAAAAACGAAATATTAAATTACATCTATAAGGTGGCATTCAGCTGATCAGTAAGTTTGTAAGAAAATCTTATTAAAACGTGAGGGTGGACCATAACATTTCAAATCTGCGTGGAACATTACACGGGAATAACAAATTGATCAAATAGGAGTCCTCTCCTTTACTTCTCACTCTCACTACATTATTTTCCATCACTAGCACATTATTACACTAATTCCATCACATTAACACTATAACTGCAGCAAAAAAATAATTTTGAAAATGAGAAATAAAGATGCCTTTAATTTGTGTCTCATCGCTTCCCGTATAAGTCTCACTTTTCAGCTTACGCAAACGTTTTTAACTTGACATTGTATATTTTTAAAACAAATTATAATGTTTGTATCAAAGGAACTACGAGCAACACATATATCGTATTAACATTGTAACTATTTACTATTGCCGTTTCAATTTCATTGGTGTGCATATTTTTTTTAACGGATATGCTAATTATTACAAATCAACAGTAGTTGATTTATGTCGTACCTACTTAAAGGATTATATTACAATTTATTGTTTGTACCTAAATATGGCATTCGATTATTCCAAATTTAATGAATGATTACTAAATTAAAATTTATCAGTAGCCTTGTAAACTCTGTTGTTATAATAAGTAAAAATATTGATATACATTATTACGTAGTTTTTTTTAACAGAATTTTGGGTTCGATTTGTATTGTACCTATACATATAATTATCCGGTAGGTAGGTAACTAAATGTTTCATTACGGTAGGTAAGTACCTGGTATAATCGTATACAAAGAACTAATCATATCGAATGAAGTTTGGACTAGGTACTCTATTTAATCCGCTCAATATCTTATTGCTTGCCCACATTGTAATATAAGGTCTTACACGTAGTGAAGGTACAAGCAATATTAGCATATAAAACGTAAATAACTTTTACTAGAAGATTTTCTTTAGTTTTTTCGAAAGCTCGAAATCCAGCTAAAGAAAGCAGCGGGAAAGATCCCGTGCCGGCCATCTACCAAATCCAGCTACGAAATGGGACTAAGGGAGTTTTTTTTACTTTAACAAATAATTATATTGGTTATTCGTACACTAATGTATGTAGTGAGTACTGAACTTTAAACGATGTAAGTTTTTCTGGTGATATATCGCCGATGCATGGAATATTTAAATGTTTAAATAGAAACTTCTATGTAAGTTCCCACTTATTAATCGACTTTAAAAAGTGGGAGGTTCTAAATTCGACGGTATTTTTCTATGTTTCTTACCTCAAAACTTTTGACTGTGTGAACCGATGATTATTTTTTTGTTTGAAAACGGGTGCTTCCCGTTTGATCCTGTTTACATTTGGTCATCCAAAAGAAAACCACAATAGTCAATATTTAATTGGTTGATGTCGGTTGTTTTTTCTTTAAAGTTTAAATTTACTTTTAAAGTGTTCATGATTATTGCGTACAGAATTACTAAGACAGGTGCTTCCTTATAAACAATTTGTTAGGGATTAGAATCATCATTATTTTGTGAACAAGCCTGTGTAGGAGGCCGACATAACAGCTAAGAGAGATTTGAGCACACTTTGAGACTTCTTAGTAATCATTAGGATACTTCAGCTGTATCTAGGTGAAAAAAATACAGACATTTATATAAATCCCCATACACTTGTAAGGTTTAGGCCCTATTAGTAAAAAACATTGCAAAGACTATACTACACAGTAATAAGACCTCTCTATGTACTTTATATGAAATTTCTTCGGTTAAACCTCTTAACTGCCATATAATTGCCCACTTAGATAATAAAAAGGTAGGTAGGTACGTAATAATTCTAAGTATTAGGTAGGAATATAAAATGTTTTTTTGTTCAGAAAATTGAAACAAACATTATCATTTTCATGTTCATAATTTACATAATACACACCCTTGAATCGCAAAGCCTATCAAGTAGAGGCATTTTACTAAGTCAATTCGTCAGAAAAATCAGTTCAACAAGCCTATTTATCTCAAGGAGACAGATAAAAGGCATAGGCAAATTTATTTGTTAGCATAATATGTAGCTTATTGTTGCCAAGCCAAAAAAAAAATTGTTTCACCGTCGCTGTGATTGCCAGTAATTTTCTCTGTAAAGTTCTCAGACCAAAAACAACTAGATCCGCAAGCCGCGTAGCAACCCCAGTCTTTCTCTTTCTAAGCAATATGTACGAAAGTTGGGTGTACTTCTGGATCCAAACTACTTATGATTTTTGTAGTAAAAGTGACAGTTCGGATTCAAAAGTACATACAATACCCTGCTACGTCATAAAGGACAGAAGATAAATATCTCTTGCTCTTTCACTCATACATGTTCATCATATTGGTGTCTCGTTTTATCCTAGACGCCAGTTTCGGATTACAACTCTAGTTGTTGGTCTGAGGTATTACAACGAGAAAAAAACTCATGTACTAATGGCGCTAGTATCGCTTAAACCAAAGCAACAATATTGGTTTATCGACTGTCACTACAAGTTCAATTGACAGATTGCTTCATTTTCATTGGTTCATATTAGTCCAGCGTAAGAACCCCCATCTGCGTTCAACTTTTCGTGTTCTTCCCTATTGACTTACAAAGTGGACTTTGACTGTGGTCAAAATATTGCTTCCTGTTACTTATACACTCTTGTCCCTAATCCCATGAGGGACAGAACCTTAGTATCACAACGACTATTCGGCCATATTTAGCATAATAAGGAATTAATTGTATATAATTATTTATTTAGGGAAGCCAACAAGACTTACACATTTACATTCAATAAAAAAAGACACTTAAACATTATACAGTGCTGTCTTAATTAGTGGCTAACACCTTATTAATTATGTCTTCACTTACAAGTTGCTAGCCCATAGTATATTTTGTATCTACTATCTGTATGTATTAAATCCTAGCAAATAAATGAATACTATTATAACTCTAGTTCTACAGTCGGCACCTACGAGATGCCAGGAAGGGCATTCTATTTACATCCCAGATTAGCGTGGGAGAAAAGAGTAAAACAAGCTTGGTGAAATATGCTGCCGTACCCATATATAGTATTTAAGGCGTTGATACACCATCAACAATGTGCTCCAAGCAACAATGGTTCTAACATTAGTAAGTATTAGTGTAAAGTGTTTGCAAACTCATACTTCGTCCATTCATTGACATTCTTAGAAGATACTTTTATGTTTTTTTTTATCAGTAACTGATCTAGGTCACGTCAAGACAGTCGCCGTATTATCGTACGCTCATAGATAGTTGTAGTATTATATTATCCTATCCTACTAATAATATAAAAGATATTGTATGGAATCAAGAAAACGTGTGCGTTGAAAAGTGGCAGAGCCACGTAGACACCCCGTACGCTGAGGCAGGTAGGGCGTGGGTGATGGTGAGCTTGTTCTTATCCTTACTTCCTTTCTGTATATATAAAAGTATATATATAAAAGAAAGTCGTGTTAGTTACACTATTTATAACTAAAGAACAGCTGAACCGATTTGGTTGAAAATTCGTGGGGAGGTAGCTTAGAACCGGGAGACGGACATAGGATACTTTTTACCCCGATCCTGTTGGTCGCGTCGCTATATTGAGGGTGTTATAGTTTGTATGTAATCGCGGGGCGTCCACTAGTAATATTATAAATCGGAAAGTGAGTTTGTTTGTTTGTTCCGCTTTCACGCCGTAACTACTAAACCGATTGCTTTAAAATTTTGCATACGTAAAGTTAGAAGTCCGGATTAAATAATAGGTAGTACTTTTTATCTCGGAAAAAAAATTATATTCCCGAGGGAAACTTAGATTTTTCCGTAGGAATGATAAGTTTTCTTTTAGTTGCCCTTTATACCGCAATATAACCGAAGTCCACGCGGGCGAAGCCGCGGGCGGAAAGCTAGTATTGTATATGTTCGTAATATTTTACACGAAAGTTTGTTTGCATGGTATATGTTTGGTATAATTTCACGCGAAGACTAATGAAGAGCGTTTAATGAACTTTCACAATAATATAGCTTATACTTCGGTTTAATAAAGGTCTTAAAAGTATCCAGAATTCCCACTGAGGGAGATTGTATAGATAGTAATAAAATATTTTTACTTTTTAAACAGGATATTTAAACAAGTAAACCTTAGTCACATAAAAATTAAACCATCGATAAATCTGAAAAGCAATAGAAAATTGTTTTTTTTTTACAATAATATAAGAATAGTAACAATAACAATATTAATATTATACTAATGAGTCTCACAACAGTTTCCCTTATATTGGGGTACATCCTTGCCAGTAAGAAAAGAATTAACAAATTCGGACTGCACTGTGAAAAGTGATGCGTGGCATATAAAAAAAATATTTGCTTCGACTTGGGAACCCCCAATTCTTATTATTTGGATAAAAATGTAGAGACTCGATAAGTTTCTACAGCATTTACTCATTTAATAAACTCGTATTGGTCTCGATTCTCTTATTTATAATTTTATAACTATACTGCGGTATTACCCGGAAGTTATCCCGTTCTGTTAATATTTGCGTTTCCGTGGTATTTGCATTAAAGAGAAACGTCGACCCATTTTTTTTTTGGTTGTAGTAGTAGGATATCAAATAACTGTACCTGCATATTGCAAATCCTTCCTGAATTGTGTAAAGGTAAGGAAAAGTGAAGTTCAAGTCAATTAACATTTCCTCACTGTACAGCCTTCACCGCCAACTCCTT
The DNA here is from genome assembly GCA_012932125.1 of Conopomorpha cramerella. Taxonomy (NCBI): domain Eukaryota; kingdom Metazoa; phylum Arthropoda; class Insecta; order Lepidoptera; family Gracillariidae; genus Conopomorpha; species Conopomorpha cramerella. The sequence goes on along the minus strand of SJJU01001274.1, from coordinate 50,752 downwards.
TTCCCTGTGTTTATTTAAGTAATCCATCAGCGCTAAGAAGCTAATAATTTAATGAACATAATTCTTTGCTTACTGACATTGAACCAAAACGTTTACAAAGATTCCTTCACAATAATATTAACATGCACTTCTTATTTCGATTTGAGTGTCAAATGCATGTACAATAAAAAAAACTAACCAATTATTATTATTTATTGTCCATAAATTACAAACATATACAGTCAAACGTCTTTTGCCTCTTCTAGTAGTATAGTTCACCACTTTATACCTCACCTAAGAGAGCATGCGACAACTAGAGAAACGAAATATTTCATAAAAGTTTAAAAAAAATTTCGTCGTCATTCATTTTGGAAAGCTATGACCGGAATGGTTAATTATTAGAAAAAAAAATGATAATTATCAATATCACTAATGTTTAATATAAATATAATTACTGTACGTAATTAAATCAAATTGAATTACTCACATCAGTTACATATACGGTGATTTTATGTCGTTGTCCCTATGTTTATAATGTTTTTTATGGTGTTTTTGAGCATAATCGATACTTTTAGATTCATTACGTAGGTACCTACTTACTATACGTATAGGTAGAATACAATAGAACATCAACTATGGATTAGCAAACTATTACATCTTCATCTACCTAGCGTTTATCACGATTGCTACTCTAGAGCTTTCGCAGAGGAAGTTATGATTTTCAGGGCCCTTGTTTCTCTTAATTATAACAGATGACTACCTGTATTAGGGGGGATAAATGTCAACGAAAATACTTACTTCACGCAGTCAGTATTGAAGGTAACAGCTTTTATTTTATTGTTTGTTTACGAATAACAAAACTGTCTAAAGTTTATATAACTTACCCAAATAATAAGAAGTAAAATATAACTGACAGAAGTCATCCTGGATACGTACTAGCTACATCTAGATAAGATATTTTTGGAGTTCCCTGTTGATTTATATACGTATTTGGCTATAATTATTGTGGACTATTGCACACCTTTACGGCAAATCGTAGAGAAAAGTCGTTGTGCAACAAGTGGTCAGCACAAAGCATACACTTAGACTACGTCACGGTTGTATTGAATAAATACATATCCGGTTTCCGGAAGGCAGATCAGTCAGTTAAGCTGTCTCTTTTTGACAGACAATGTACCAAAGAAAAGACGATAGTTTTGATGCCATATTAAATCTAATGAGCTTACCGGAAACTGCATAAGTATAGGGATTGGCATTATGGAAATAATGACCATAACAGTTTATGTGTTATATTTGTCTTCTATAGTATATATGTAATATACGGATAATATACATATCATTGGATTAGTTATGAAATTATCTATCTATAAATAATAATTACTTATCTTATTTGCATTGCTAACTACAAAAATATTATTGTTATAAGTATTAGGCATAAGGCATAACAATATTTGGACCGAAATTAGGACCAACGACTTTATTTGCATGTAAAGATAAAATATATCTTTGTTACTGTTAAAATATAACAGTAACAGGAGTTTCTCAAGCTTACTGCCCCATGTATAAGTTCTAAATTTCGATTTCGAACCCCCAACCCCAAATAAGAAGAAATAAACTATCTGTAGAAGAAAATATGGTGTACAATTTCAAATAGAGTTAACAAATACAGTAAGTGTCAAACGGGAAAAAATGTATTAACAGGATGGGTGGGCTAATGGAGTTGTTTCTCGTCGCAAATTAAATCAATTTCAGGAGTAAATAATTTTAGACAGCTTTAATCTTGATTCTAATTTAGTACTAAGTGTGCGCTTCATTGTGAATCGCAAACTCTTGACAGCCAACCAGCTACCATTAGTTAAATCTTTCCGCGAACCCCCTACCGTGTAAAGAGGAACGCCTAGGGGTTTGCGAACCCCACTTTGAGAAACCCTGTTCTAAAAGCATGCCTATATATGTAATATGCACGTAATTATGGAATGTAAGAGTCAGTTGTATTTACCGGTATATACACATACATGCAGTGGCTATTTACCAACATAAACACACTATTTATTATCTAAAAGAAATGGACAGCTTGGCTTGTAAACAACAATGAATCTATTCATACATTTATAAATGGTACTACAGATAACGAATGTGCTTACTTACATATTTTATTTAATGAAGTGATATAAAAAAATCAATATTTCGCAAATGCCGCAATTGATCGCAGTATGTATGTACGTATAAAGTAAAAAATATAATACATAACAAACCTTAGTCACAATTCCTTTTGAAACAACGATGTAGTCCCCAAAAGTCACTTTCGATAGATCACGATTTTCGATCGATATATTTTTTATTTTAATGCAACGTTCGCGGGCTGTCGTGAGGAACCGGCGCGCGCGCACTGCCCGGCGGCACTACTCCACCACGATTATAAGCAGATTATCTTATTTGATAACCGTTATTACTCACTTCGATCACGATGAGAAATTATACTTATGTACCTAGCTTAGGTAAGTACATAGGGAATCTTTTAACCGGATATTATTGTTTGGGAAACTATACTATACACTAACTATAACGTTCAAAGTTCTATAAAATTTGCAAAAAAAAACATTTCTCTAGATGATATTTAGATAAGAAGTAAACTAAAGAGATCCAATCCATTAAGAAATAATCTATAACCCCCGTACAACGATCTCTATAGTACAATATCCCCCTTATCAATGAACACGCTGTCGCGTATACAATGGCGATTATAGGTCTATTAAAACTGGTAATTACGTATTTGACATGCAACTGACGAGTAAAATAGTGGAGTATTGCGGAAGCGATGAGATGCGAATGGTTTCTTTATTTCACATTTTCAACATTAATTTTTGGCTGCAATTATTGTGTTAATGTGGTTGAATTAGTGTAAGAATGTGCAGGTGATGAAAAATAATGAAGTGAGAGTGAGAAGTAAATGAGAGGACTTATTTGACCAATTTGTTCTTTCCGTGTAATGTTCCACGCAGCATTGAAATGTGATGGTCCACCCTCGCGTTTTAATGAGATTTTGACACGACTGTCACTTTTACTACCAAAATGACAGGTTAGATACATATTGCTTAGAAAGAGAAAGACTGAGGATGGTACGCGGCGTGCGAGTCAGTTGTGTTTGGTCTTACTTTTGGAAGTTATAGTCTTGATATTAGTATACGGAGGTACTTAAGTGTAACGTGTACGTAAGTGTAGGTATGCATGTGAGCTTGTTTATATAATTTACTAGAGTGGTTTAGATTTCGCATACAAAAGGTTTTTCAGGATAATTCCCGTTCCCGTTAGAATTCCTTTCTTAGTGCACCACTACGGTTCCTAAGCTTCGTCCCTTCCAAATTTCTAGTGCCTCTGTATAGCCGTTTGGTCTGTGCGTTGATATGTCGGTCAGTCAGTTTCTCCTTTTATATATTTCGATAAACAATCCTTTGATCACCATCCAGTCTGATGTTCAGCTTCACCCACTTGAAGTCGTCCAGAATATACTGCGCAGGAAAGAAAGACTCTGGCAAGTCCGCGTTTAATATACGAGTGTATAAGCGGCGGAGCCATTTCCGAAAGCAACGTGAGTGGTGAGTATGTAGGTACTTTCCTACCACAGTCTATTAAAAAATAAGGTACCATACATACATAAGCCAGTTTACCAGAAGGCCCGTCTTAATCATGGACCTCCACCTGCCACTATGCTGGCAAATCTCTTTCAAAACGGTACACACACGGATACTGTATGTTAGAAGCCGAAAACAAATGAAATTGGCGTGCAATTGGAGGGGCCTTTGTTCAACAGTGGACAAATATCGGCTGATGATCATGACGACATAAGAATAAAAAGAAATCGAAATTCGTAAGCTATTTATGTAGATATTTCTAAAGCTAATACAATGTATTTTTGAGTAATAATGAAACCACAATATTTTTGTGTATTTGTCTTTATAATTGATGTAACGTACATAACTAAGACTTATTTACTTACATCAAAACAGCAGGTTTATCCTTGTAATTGTTTTACTTTTAAAATTAAAATAAAATAATTATTATTTTAATTCTTATGCCAAAGGGTAAACAAAAACATCATGATAAAAAATCGAAAGGTCCTTATTAAATGTACATTACTATTTATTTAGTAGTAGTATATATTATTGTTGTTATTTGTGCGTTCGTTAATTACAGTCTAAATTCATAATAACTAGGTACTTAAACTTACTTACACAATACGAAGGAAACACAAAGCAAAGTACACAGTAATCTTTGTTTTAAAAACTATCTTGACAATGGTCTCCGAGTCAGAGGTTTATAACTAAACCGCAAGTAGACTTAGTTAGCAGATTTAATAGATTTACGACAACATTTCTCAATTTACAAATTTACCTATTTACTATACCGAGTGTAAAAGGATCCCGATCAATGATCTTATTGGAAACGTGGGGTTGTCAATATGAACAACTTTTACTGTGGCGAGAATGCAATGAAATGAAAAAAAACCATTTCCATATAAAATAGACATTTTTTTTTCCTCGGGAGACGATTTTTTGTGTGGAGATGGAATTTTTCTTTTCATTTCCCCACATTCTCTTCATAGTAGAAGTTGTTGGTATTGACGAATCCAACAACGTTTCTAAGACCATTGCTCAGGGTCCCTTTACACTGCGGGGTAAACAGTAAAATCACCAATATATACACACAATATTTATTGGTTTTTGGATTGACTAGTAAATAAGATTCAATTTCTTCTCACTGGCAACCTGTTTATTTATCGTTCATATTCCTTACGTGGTTTAGCATTCGACATATTATGCACATTAAAGTAAAAGCACAAATCTAGCAGTTAAGGAACTAACTTTAGCCATAACGTCCGTTCCAGATTCTCTAAATAGAACACGCTAGATCAATAGTAAAAGTATTTGTTTTCGAAACGCAATGTACTTCGTTCTCGTTTAAGAATCTGGAATGGGCATAAGGATCTTAGCGGAACTTTGTAACGTCAAAAACATTTGTTCTGAAACCCATTTTGATTGTATTACGCAGTAGCCAAACAATAGTAAAAATAAAATGTACTATGTAACGTCTATGGGTTATCGATCGGCTCTTTTGATGATCAATAACACTTCGACATTGAAATCCATTCAGTACTTTTTGCGCGATGATTACGTATATTCCATTTCACATCTATTTTCCTTTTTTTTAGTAAGCAATTGGACCCGACCGAAATTAGCGAAATTGGTCCAGTGGTTATCTTAGAAAAACATATTATAGTGTTTATTAGCTTTTAGATTTCTACTAAACAGCTTGTTATTTCGTATGTTTCTAGCTTTCTCAGGTGTCTAACTAAATGAGTTAGAGCTACGGGCTAGATTCAAGTATATTCTAAAAGCGAATGAACTACACAATTATCTTGTGAGGCCACTCTCGGTATGGTTAGCCGGATAAAGCATTCATTGCTAGGAAATCCATTTTCCAATTCATGCACAGAACTTTAACAGAATAATTCTGGCCAATGCATTAAGCCGAAACGCGAGTGCCTACGTTACTTATAGGCAAATACTTCATAATTATGTAGTAGTACCCACCTACTCAAAAGATGAATATATTGGGAACGATGGCACAGTAATGTTTCAAAGTAACGTTCAGCAAAAATACTTACGTCGGCGTCACCTAAGAAGCAAATTCTGGCAGGTCGATTGACATATCTAGCCTCGACTGGGGTGATGAAATATGCATTCTAGCCTGGTAGAGTTGTACAATAATGGCAAGAATCGATTTATGAGTGTGATGTTGCCATCAATTAAAGTCTTCGTAAATCGTTTTATGAACAACAGTCAATTTATACATAGTTTCGACATGGCGAAAACGTTTCTGTTAGCCGTTCATAGTGACTGCTGCAGAGCTTATTAGCTTTCAATTTAAATAGAATATTCTAAGCTGGGATACATTAAAAAAAATATTCCCAGGCAATCTCAGTGTATCAGAATTTGCTTCTTAAATGACGCCGACTATATTTTTCTAACCTTTTTAAGATATACATTATTTTAACATAATGGCCAACTTTAATTTATTGAATTAATATATATTTTTGTGTCATATCAGTGGCTTACTCGTGACATTTAATTTTTGGCGACCATCTCATCACACATTTTAGTGTTACTGTCCAACGCTCTTTCCCTCCCACCATTACGTATCGTAAATATGGACACTGGCTTTATCATTAGATATTACCGACGTAACGGTATCTAAAACTATAACTGAGCTCATTAAATGATCCCTGGGTCATTAAGGAATGATCCCGGAGGAGGCTAGCCTTCTATTTTAGACCTAAGTAAAGACGGTATATTAACATGAAGAAAGGGTTACAGGCAGTTAGAGGACGTTGTGGTAATTACCTGTGCTATAATGTAAATGAGATAACTGCACGTTTTCTAAGCTGCAAAAGCTTTAGAAACCCGAAGAGATCAAATAATGTTACGATTAGTCACTTAGACGAAAAAAAGATTGAGACTTGGGAGGTCACTCGACCACATGAAAATATTCACAGATTTCAGATACACGGATATTGGAATCCAAATAGTTCAGTTAGTCCTATAACAATCGCTTCGCTGGAGGACGTGAGCCGAAATGGGGTCGGTATACGACATTAAAATTTGAGCTTTATGAAACATGGGTACTACAAAAAAAGATATATTTCATGTAATCTTATCATACATTTTACAGTAAATAACCGAAATGACGCATACTAAGCGTGATAATTCTTAGTATTTCATAAAGAAATGAAATATCGTTTAAATTTTTAATTCTGTCATTGCCCTACTTGAAATAGAAATTGCGAAATTCACAACTCACTAAGACGGCCTCACACAGAAGGATTGTTATTTTTTTCATGAATGCCGCCTGCGGAGCTCTGTGCAAAGCTTTCGTACCTACTTATCTGAATAATACATCAAGAACAACAGTAACTCTCTCCGCCTCGGCAGCCTTCTCTGTGATGGATAAGGTTTAACTACTTATTATTCACAAATTCATTATTCACCTACATTTTTGCCTGTTTCTATAACCCCGTTGCTAAACCAAAATTCATATTCGCCCAAAAACAATGAATTGACCAATTTTTTAATTTACGTACTACCCTAGCACATTATGTTTTCGTGATTTGTATCTGACTTAATTATTATAATTTTGGTTTGATTTCACGTTATCGTGATCGTAGATACGATGAAGGACCGCAGTATTATCAAGACGTATCTAATATTAATTGGAAAATACATAATATTGTGATCGCTTCGTTATTGTATGTATAATATATGAAAAAACAAATTAAAATATGAGCAATCATGGTTTATTACATCACATCGAGTGTTTTCGAAATTTGACTATTATAAAATAAAGTCAATTTGGATGATTTATTATAACATGAGAGAAAACTTGCGAACATTCATTTACATAACATAGTCATAAATAAATATGTAATATCATATGTGGTACCTGAAGAAAAACGAACTATGAAGTACCGGATAGCATATAGCATGCCTAAAATACATAAATACTATAGACAAGTATAAGACTTACTCTAACACTGGTCTACAGTGTACAGAGACAAGAAGAAGAAACAGAAAAATTACGGTAAATTATGCTAATACGCAAAAATGTAAATCATATATAAGACAAGACAGCACCTGTTGGCTCCAGTAGTTTCTGTAATTTAAAAATGAATCGCTTAATGTGTTGCTAAGCTCAAAACTTGATAAAGACTGGACCGATTTTCTAATTATTTTTATGTTGTGCTTTTTAATAATTTGATAAAGGTTTAAAGTTCATATGAAAGAAAAAGAGAGACAAGTGGAATAAACATAGGAAATTACGGTTAATTATAATAATCCGGAAAATGTATAAGACAGGACAAAGTCTTTCGGGTTCGCAAGCTTTATATAATTACTGACACTCAGGTGTATTAAAAGATATCATAAAAATTGGTTCAATCGTTTAGAAGGAGTGTGGACAACATTGTGACACTAGAATTGTATGTATAACGACGTAGAAGATTAAGTGTTAGAACTATGTATCCATTTAAAAATATGACAATCTATTCAATTTGCATCTTTTCATTCAAATTAAAAAAGCCACATATATATCAGCACAGAGATAGAGTGGGTTTGTGCCGTGCCGGCAGAGTGTGAAAGCAGTTTGTACCATGTCCGGTTTCAATAGTACTAGAATTGATTCGCTAAAGTTCCTGATCCATAACTGATTTCATAACCGTCAGTCTAGTAAAGTAAACCATGTTATTAGAACTATATGTTTCACGCGTCGGTGCTCACGACAATTTAAAAATATGTACTTAAAACGTAAAATAGCTAGTGACGTCGTAACCCTGGTAAACCTAAAGCTACGCCAATGATAATAGACTTACACTACACTCGGCATAAGAAAATCCCGGGGAGAGCTGTAAAACACAAAGCAATGATCGATGAGCATGTAGAAAAAGACCTGTCACTTCGAAACGCCAGTTCTGGACCTTGCACAAATATTTATTCATCGTGTTTTATTAAACCGTTCTGCCGTGTGGTGACGGCGAATAGAATACATGTGTCACCACACCAGCCCAACTTTTCCCGTCATGGGGGTCGTAAGAGGCGACCGAGGGAACTCTCCAGAGAACGGGCAGCAGCGCTCTCTGTGAGTAAAACCACAACACCACTGCGATCGTCAACCCGCCTGCCAAGCGTGGCGATTACTGGCATTTCACCCCAAATGACGGATCTCATTCGAGAGAGATTCAAGAGGCGGCCGAGGGGGCCTCCACAGGACGGGCAGCAGCGCTCTCGGTGAGTTAAACCAGGGGGGGAGGGGATCATTCTGCTCTAGACGTCTTGTGGCTGACTATCTGACTTTATAGCATAGGAGTAGTGATATTCTGCTCCTTGTAATTTATTCAAAATACAATAAGTAATTTGTGTGTAAAGAATAACAAACACAGAGAGGTGTGTCAGAATGTAGTAGGGTAGGTCGAATTATGACAGACATAAAGCTATGACGTACGTATACATCGTACGCCAAATATTATTTATTTATTAGGTATATTAGCTAGCAAAGGAATACTACTATGAATATGAAAGAAGCGAAAAAGGCATATCCCGTTATCTTGCATTATCCGTAAACTAATGCAAGGTAAACAAAGCCTATCATTAGAAGACCAACGACTTTTCACACGGCTGAAGAATGCTCACACAACGTGACGGGTGGTAAGCTTATCGATGCTATGAAGTACAATTTTAATTACCGTATGCGATAGTAATCCATGATATCTCAGCTAGATTTGTTATCCGCTCTTGCGACAGAGTCCATGACGTTAGTGATACTAATTGGCATAACATTTTCTGATATGTCCAGATTAAGGTTTACCACCTATTGGCAGCTTCCATGAATATGCAATTCTTAGAAATCCTATGACAAAAATGTCCAGTCCTAGTTACTACAGGAAATAATCTGACGTGTCACGTGACATGAAAATTTTGCAAAAAGAAAAAGTATTAGATCAAGTGTTTAGAAATTTTAAACACAATATTTTTTCTGATAATGGGAATCATTACTAACAATCGAAGCCTCTTGCTTCTCCACGGAAGCGTTGATGCTGCGTTTGTCCATCAGTTCTAATGATAGGTACCTATATGAGTACGTACGATTGACGAGTAATATACAGAGTGTAAAAAGACCCCGAGCAAAGGTCTTAGAAACGTTGTTGGGTTCGTCAATATGAACAACTTTTACTATGCCGACAATGAGGGGAAATGAAAAATAAAAATTTCTCTCTCCATACAAATTGTCATCTCCCGAGGCAAAAAATTGTCTATTTTGTTTGGAGATGATTTTTTTTTGCGTTTCCCCGCATTGTTGCCTTAGTTGTCCATATTAACCAGCCCAACAACATTACTAAGACCATTGCTCGGGGTCCTTTTACACCCAGAAGACAGGTTTAATTGATTCTTCGTCTGCGATGTATACCTCTCTTCCATCAGCTCTAGTCATACCCTCGCGTTCCTCGGCCCCACAGACAATGAGCTAACCTCTGAACCACTTGCACCATCAGCCATTATTATTATAGTAACATCAATGATACTACGAGTACTGTTACAAGTTATTTGCCTCAGTAGTTTATAAGCGATCTGCCAATAGCTATTGACCTCATTTTATTGTCTTCGTGACAGCTCATAGTTATATTTACCATCTTTATGAGCTAATAACTTGTCAATAAAAAACTGAACAAAACACAGGAAATTTTGTATCCGTGCTACTTTATAAAACGTCATCAAACTAAAATAAACAACTATACATTATTTGCTAGCAACTCTAGGGGTCTGCTTGTCATTCAGCCACAGATACTGGTTGCTGGTTATTTCTAGTGACTTCACTTTGTTGTTTGATTTAAGCCAGTCGTCGGTATTGGGCCGGAACGCTATAGACCGCGTCAGAGAAAACCAGAAGCGAAACGTGAAGAATATCACCAGGTCGAAGGCGGAGATTAGCGTGAACCCCAGCATCAGGGAGAGCAGTCCTCCAAAAGATGCTGAAACAATAGGTAATGTGTTAATAATTTATTACAAATAACCTAGACATCAATACCATCTGATTAGGGATCTATAATGGGTAATTGTTGATATGTCCTCTAGGAAATATTCTCCTTAAATTCTCTTTAAATTATGGAGTGGCTGCCTCGCAACTTCATTCACATAGGTCGGTGTCTACTATCCATGAAGATATTTATGAATGTATTTTAAGATTAATCCATAATTCGACTACGATCGTGAGATGTTGTCTTGAGTTACACATTTTTAAGTGCCTCTATACCCTATAATGATTACGTACTCCAAGTTGCTGCTAAGGTACCCAACTACTCATTGGTGACTCCGTTTCCCGCATCTCCCTTCACGTCCTAAATCTTGTGCACAAAACGTCTGCCAAGCGTCTAAACCTCAAAGTTTTCGCTAACAAGCACATCTTCAAGCAGACTTAGCCTTTGTTCTGAGCATGCTTAATCCCTTTATCTCTCGGGAACAAACGGACACAAGCAAAAACATTTTGCGAAAAGTGTGTACTACTACTTGCTAGAAAGTTAACAAATATTTATGAAAAAACACACCATTTACTCATTTATCACCCGAATCCGCTGCAACTAAAGATTTTGTAAATAAAACAAGGTAAGTATGTAATTATCTAGAGGTGTGTTGGATTCCATTAAATTGTTTTTTTTTTTTCAAAATATATACTACAACGCGATATACAATACTTGGTGTATACAATACGCGATATTCAGTACATGCATGATAATATGCATAGTGAACCGTGGGCATTTGCTTAGCAAGTGTCTCTGCTATCCCGCTCTGGGAATAAAAGGCGGAAGGTAAATCAACAAGTTTGTCGACGCAGAGCAACACCAATCTAGACGACATCAGTAAAGTTTATATCTACATATTATAATAGTCAAGGACGAAACAAGGCTCCTATGTAAATATAATGTTATTACTGTGTGGAACTTTGTTATTTTAGGTTAGATACTCAAGTCTAGCTTTGCTTTGTTTCATTGTTTGCTTTTCATACTGTAGTGAAACCGTCACGCGCTTTCGACCGTTTCAGCGTAATTTTTATCATCTAACGCCGTCAAAACAATGAAAAATATGCTGGTCTTTTTTAAAGAATACAAATGCTACTTTAATTTATCTAATAATAAGCCCGTAAAAGGGTTAAAAAGGGGAGAAACGTTAATTTTTGAGTTAGGGTTCTAAAACTTGGTTTAAAAATTAATACTGAAGCTACGTAAATGATATCGCGTATATATTTTTTAAAATTTTATTTTTTTTTTAATAGAAGAAGAAATCAGTTTTGATGACACTCGTAACATTTTTTTCTTACTAGTTGTTTTTTTTTCTATATGGATATAAAGCGCCTATCGCCATTTTCTCACGATTTTTACGTTATTGGTACACACCTACAAAAACAATGTTACATAAATAATTATGTTATGAATATAGAGTTCGAAAAAAGGCCTCGTCATTGGTTGAAAAAGATGGACAATAAACTCCCTGCTGATGAAATTCTCTTGTCGCCTTCTCCAAAACGATGCCGGACAGTCAAATGTACAACTATATCATTACATAAGGCACTTAATACTTACCAACCCGATTTTTTTATAATGAAGCATTGGCAGAAAATTATTAGCCCGGGATTAGGTTACTGCATGTTGTCTATTGACCTCCATGGACCTGGGTTATGAAGTACTCTTAGATTCATTCCCCAGCGACGGAGATCCTTTTGCTCAGGCTTCGTGACAACAACTACTCCCACAACTCCTACTGTCGCCACTAACTCTTTACTAACGTAAGTTTTCATTTACTTTTCCGCAACTTTCTCGAAACTGTGCTCATGGCTGTACACGCTAAGAGACAAGAATTCGCTTGAAAATAGTAAGGCTTTTACAAAAAAAAAGGTAAGTTTTAACAAAAAAAAATAAACCGCCAATAAAACTGTTTTTATTATTATATTTTTATATAGGACCTCCGGGATTCCCAAAAAAATATTCATGAAAATCGGACTCTGTAAAAAGTTATGCGTGGCCATATGTAAAAAAAGCCTGCGAAACGTGGTGATTATTGGCCTGTCCCCATATGACGGAAATCATTGAGGGAGGCTCTCGTCAGCAGTATACGTCACGTTGATGATGATGATACATAAAAAATATATAGGTATACGGGTCGACGTCCTCGTCGGTTAATAAAAAAAACGTTTTCACATTTTATGTTGAGGACAAACTTTTCGTACGAACCAAATTGTGCTAATCTTCGTTTTCTATATAATCACATCATGTCGACCCACTGACGTCCACTGCTGGACATAGATACCCGAAAAGGCGCATCACAGAGATAGGTCTTGCGTCTTTCTCCGTCAAAGCCCGCCGTCTTAACCAAATCGTCAAACCACTATGATTTTCGAATATACAAGTAAGTAATTAAACACCCCCAGCAATTAAAGTCTCTTTTAGACTTCTGACAAGTCCGTTCTATTCAACAACTAACCAAATAATTACCTAAATAGTTTAGCAATGTTGCATTAGCAAAATTCACATGTTTAGTGGAAATCATAATTGACATCTTTACATACAGGTCCCATTACATAAATACATAATAATTATTATGCACTTGAAGATTTCCTTCCGGAAATACATGTCAGCATAATTTCGCAGGTTTCACACTTATTATGCAAATATTAAGTTTACCCTTTGAATTGAATGTGATCTACAATATTACTTGCTTACTATGATACTCTCCGTTTACTTGTTTAGTAAATTCTCGTAGTATTTAGTAACAGAGTTTGTGCAAGTTTCTGCGAACAGTACCTAAGTGGGTAACGTGAACAGTTTCAATGAAAATCGAAGTAAGATGTGAGATGGCATAGGAATAGTTGGTAAAGGAATAAGGGGAAGTTTACAGATTATTTCAATCCTACCCAGGCTTTGTATGCGTCTTACACTGTATCATAACATACACTAAGGGTGTTCGTACATTTGCTAGTTAGTTTCGTGCTTTTGCTGCGATTCCTGTTATCTTATTAGGTAGTATTTGTCTGGGATTTTTCCGCAACTAGCCAACCCGTGTAATTTTGTATGTCAGGGGGTAGCGCTACTCTTGCCACTCCATCTCCTCCGTGATGCCAAGATGTGCTTGCATATCACTCGTGGCTTCGTATAGATTTTGTAGATACCCTAGATGCTTCGACCTTGTTGATACTTGTGGTGCGGTGAATGAAAACTACCCGAATTTTATAAACGATAAATGAATGTATTCCTCCAGTTGTTTCCAAACGATATGAGGATATCACAGTATTCAAAATTGTGCCGGACCGGTTTTATACATACTTTTTAGACATTTTTACGTTTGTTTTTGACATGTATTTATTAATTGTTTATAGTTTGATATCGATTCGAAGTGTGTTAAAAGCTTGTTTAAATGGCAACAAATCGCTTGTGATCCTCCTACTATGGCATTTTTCATTGTCGCACACGGTCACACATTGTCCTTACCTAATAAGTTCTGCCAGTTGAGGTAGACGTCACGACGGTACCGCGTAGTCACGAGGTCGTTGAAGAAGATGTTCAGTAGGGAGCGGTCCGTCAGATTTGTATCTCGGCTGGCGAGTTAAAAAAGTAAGTTAGGTTCCCTGGAGTAAATCGCTCAGGGTGATAAAGTCGCCTTTTGCAATCATACATTTTGTAATGTGCAGTGTGCAATAAAGAGTTAATTAATTAATTCATACACCGTTCATCAATCATATCAAGTACATAAGAATACTGATCATAATCTATATGTATAAAAATGAATTGCTGGTCCTTAGTCTCGCACACGAGAACGGGGACCGATTTGGCCGGTTTGGAATTATTCGTGGAAGTCCAGAGAAGGTTTAAAAGGTAATATACATGAATTTTACCCCTATCAGCTGTATTGCACTAAGGGGACTACCTATGGCAATACAAATGTTTGCCGGGACAGCTAGTCAATTATAAAGGGAGAAATTCCAACACTTATATCCACGTATATAAGTACGCAACATAGAAGCACGCAATGTCGTAACAGCTGCTAGCAATACAAGTTTAATCCAATGCTATCGTATATCAATTAACACTTAGTCATCCTTTCTCAAATATTGTGTGATCACGTCTTTACCTTATCTCCTCCATTTTATCCCTCTTTCTTATATTATTCATAGAAAATTCAGACAGGTATGTACGCCGCTTGTCGCTAGGATCTTTTTACAATGCAAAGCAGTATGTTTCCTTGATCTCCTTGATAGAAAAGGTTTACAACAAGATTTCCGATCAAAGGAGACTACAGACCGAGGTCTTATGCCTGTATTCACAGACCAGTATATTACATGCTCCTGCGAAGGTAAATACAGCAAAATTCAGCGTGAAATGCTCTCCAAGACAGAAAGGAAAGTAATATAAAAGCCATTTTCATAAAAGCGAGGTAAGCAGAGCCACTTGATAAGCAAATGCTCAAAAATTTTAATTTTAATAATTGTAATATAAGAATCTTAACCAATACCGATTTTGTCGTCTTTATTACAAAACGTAGACTACGTCTTCTATCTTCAGTTATATTCTAGTATAATGTTTAACCATGACTGATCCCTAATGAGAGTTAATCTGGTAATTAGAGTTTAGACCAGGATTAAATATAGAGTATGTAAAAAGCAAAAATTATCTTTTCCGGAAGCACATAGCCTTACCACCCCATATAGACATAATCAACATGAAATAGAAAACATGATATAAATATATGCCTGTTGCTTATCACAGCGATTTTATCGTCAAATCACTGAGTTTAGATCGGCAATATCGTAGTTTTGAAAAACCCGGTAATACCTACCAGTGATTGAATATCAATGTTTGCAATCAACACGTTACTGACGCCAATGCGCATTAATTCAAATCAGGAGATTAAAGAAAAATAATAACGTGCCGACATCAATTAAAAGTGGTCTGATTTTAACACGTTTTCTGTTTGATTCTTTCGTGGGTACTTCTTTTATGTCAGTACAGCAGCAGACCTGGCTATGGTAGTGACTTGTAGGCGAAGAAAACTTTAGTATAAATACTTAAAATGAAATTAATATCTGTAGCGTTTTGGGGCTACTGTAGATACGGCGACGCGACGTAGAGCGGTTAACACAAGCATGGTTCTGTTGCATAATTGGTTACAATCTTTGTACATCTTCTTATACAGCGGTTTCTGTTCTTGGTTGCTGTTATGATAAATATGTGCAACAAATGTGTCCAAATCCATACTCCTTTCTACTAAGTATTTTTTAAGCAAACATGACTTATAATTTTATATAAGTATTACTAATTGCGCTAGTTACTAAGCCTGGCGGTGTCACCCTCAGTTAATCCAGTTAACATGAGGGTAAATTTGAGGTTGGGAGTGTTATTCCGATGTATAATCCATATTTTTACAAAGTTTTATTAAAATCCGTTTAATAGTTTTCTCGTGGAAGTGTAACACACATCCATCCATCCATCCAAGCAAAAACATTCCGAGTTTATAATACCAATAGAGTCGATTAATCTACTTAGGTACGTACTAAAAGTCCAATCCACTGAGGTCAGCGTCAGTGGCCAGTATACCGAGCGCCACCTCCAGGGGGTAGTCGAAATGTTCGCAGTCTGGCAGACACTCCACATCCATCGCTGCCAGGTCCTGGTCTGTGTCCACTTTGTCTGCGAAACAACCGTTAACGGACTTAACATTTTCATATAAATAAAGATATTACGAGTATACGATCAATATGTTATCGTTATTATTATAGCCTACATACACTCACGTCCGTCATCACTAGAAATGAATCGATAGAACCGTAGGATCATAAGAATTAAGTTAAGTATGCTAATATGAGCCTTCAGATACTGACTGTTTTGGGGACTGAGATACCTATGTCCGTGGGAAAAACCCTGCTTCGACACCCTACAAGTGGTCCCCGGATGGTGCTAACCAGGTATCATTCTGGTGGGAGGTTTCGGCCGCGGCTAGTTGCCACTCGCCAAACAATACCATGCCGCCAAGTGGTTGGGTATCCCATCCATTTCCCCAGCCACGCCTGCTCGGTGAAGCATTTTGGCGAAACAGGTCAGGGTAGCATTGCCATTCAGTGATCAATAAGCGTTCTTGATTCTCGTACATGGGAAGTCTCTGGTAAATCAGCCTCGGAGGTTAGCTGGATCCGAAGAAACGGTCTCCGCTGTCCGCCCGCAGACAGTTGGAGGCCCAAGTAGTGAACTAGCCACATATGAAAGGCTGCCCCGCCATCTTGCGAAAAATCCCGAGATACTCCAACGTACCAGCTGGCGAACCGAATAGAGGGAACAGTGGAAATTTTCGGGGGGGTTCGGGCGTCCCAGCAGTCTCCAGACTGGATTCCCTATAATGCTTTCGTGTGTGAGAAATACTTCTTCTTCTGTTTCGCTAGGACACCCCACACCCCATTTAAATCAAAATGAAAAGGAACAGGAAAAGGAAAGTTGTACAGCGGATGCACGCCCTCTGTCTCAAAGTGCACCTCACCAATATCAAATCTAATGTCGGTCCACCACCAGGTGTAGGTATATTAAGTCTACTGCAAGTTATTGCTATGCTAACTGTTATGGGACACCTACTCCCTAACTTGTTGAGGCAAGATAGCTAGCTCAATACCCGAAGTAAAGGGTAGGTAAGCACACGAAGCGGATGTCGGTGCTACACACTCAAAGACAAAAAATCGGGTCCAGGCTTGGCCGTGACAATTGCGTTACACAGATCAACCTGCGTATGTGTGAACTCTATAACGGCGATGGGCCCTTAACACGTTGAGTTAAATACGCTGTGTGAAACATGGGCATTTGCTTAGCAAGTTAGCAAGTGCCTCCGTCTATTTCGTTTTAGAATCAAAAGACGTAGAGTCCCTGTATGTTTCTACATACCGATCGATGTATTTATTGGTATATTGGATCGAAGCTTTGAACTTGTAGTGCTGTGTTGACTTGCGCGAAACGGATCAAGACTTCCTTTAGTATTCCGCATATCATCTCAAGAATCATAGTAGAAATATTCGATATCTAGCTAATGCATCGTCGAAATAATCGTCCCAATTTATGGCTTCGCGCAAGGGCCGCAGAGAAAAAAAGTGTATGTGGGATATGTAGAATTATTGTGGAGTGGTTGTTCTCCCTAATAAAATAAGAAGAATTTTATCAGTAACTAGCACGGCCGTAACTACAGCTAGGTAACTGAAACTTTTATCGAAAGCATTTTAACCCTACAACGACTCTATACGAAGGATCTAGACCATCAGATATCGGTGATCTTGACATACAACAGTGTTCCAATTCTTCCACATTAATCATTTGCTGCATGAACGCTGACACAGGCGGTATTTAAACTGGGCGGTACCTCGCAATGTCACACGTGGTCGTACCATTTCATGAATTTTAATTCATGTGTCATTTTATGAGTCACTAGCAAACCCGGCGAACTCCGTTTCGCCACCAGATGGGTTCGTTTCGTTTACCCGCTTTTCTGTTGAATTTTTTCTGAATTTTCTTTGCTATAAACCTCACGGAGCCCGAGACCTTTCCAACGAATGCAAAACCGTGGAAATCGGTTCGTGCGTTCTGGAGTTATAGCGTCAGAGAGGAAAACCCGACTTATTTTTATATAGTAGATATTACTATTTTAACCGACGAAAAACGGAGAAGGTTCTTAAGTCGACGCGTATAATATAATATATTTTTTATGTACGACCACACAAAACTTTTTTACAGAGTAGTCCGATTTAGATTTTTTTTATTCTAAAGGACTGATAATATCCTACCCTAAAGGTAGAAAAGCGGGGCATGATTGTTGATTGTTCATGCACTGATTGTATTGTTGTAATGTATGGTAGGTTTAACTACACAACATTTTATTAGTCTGATTTTTATAATTTCGGCGGATATATTTTTTTAATTTAAAATACATGCATACACTTCACTCCCGTCTCCCAGAGGGGTAGGCAGAGACTACTGATTTCCATTTGTCACGGTCCTGACATACATCGCTTCATCTACACCCAAAATTTAAATTATTAGTAATCATTGTAAATATATATATAGGTACTACGAGTTTTGTACGGTTGCTTATCCAATCAAAAATGACCTCTACCGATTAATTACCGGCAAAGAATCGCTAGTTCAATCCCCGCTGACGCCGCCATAATGCTTTTGCTAAAGCACTTGTAGGAAGTAGGTAGGTACACCCCCAGTCACCTTCATGTATATGAAACCTGACAAATAACGTTGGTATCACGTGTCTAGATTAGTATCTCAAATTATTATCAAACTCAAATAACGTCCTTAAGAATAAAATACTTACGTATATACTTAATAAATATCTGAGATACTCGTAGGTACTTTATAGAAACCGATTTGTTGACTGATAGCGTTGTATGTGTGTGTAACGTAAGTATGTTTAGAAAAAGAACAAAGAAAAAAGCGAAGAAATACTCTAAGGACTGTATTCATAAAAAAATAAATATGTACATAATAAATTACGTATAATGATCTGAAATCAGTTTGATCGTCTTGACAGAACATATGGTCAGCTTTTGAAACCTTCATTAGCACTACATTGACGCTGTTCTAACTTTATGTAATACCACCGTAACAAATTAAGTTTAATTTGTATTCAAGTAGGTACACATTTTGAATCATCAAAGGCTTACTCCTTACAGTCGTATCGTAACAAGCAATTCGTACAAGAATTTCGTATTTTTTCAAGAACACAATAAGACGCAAATCTATTTACGCTATGTGTCATCCTTTATTTCACCACATGACAATATTAATAGAGCTACACTCAAAAAAATCTCTATTACGTTTGTAAGAAAGTTTAAATGAAAATTTCTTTCAGATTGGAAAATCTCAGGGACTTTCTAATCTCGTGCCGACCCCAATTAGAATTGGAAACCTTGACGGTAAGTAACCAGATACACCATCGATACGTGAAAAACGACCTAAAGTCTGTCCTTCCCTGCGTAGACAAAAAGTTTTATATGAACATAATTGAAGTAGGTACACGTGTTTGAAATATGTAGTATATGTACATGTTGTAGGAGTATATATGTATATATGTGTGTGTGTACTTTATGTAGTAGGATATTTATTCTCGGTTTCATAAATGTCACGGCGTAATCACATCAATTGATTTGTGTTGTGATTGGTCGATGACAGTTGTAAACCCATACCGGGCGTTAGGTACCGGTTAATAGTAAAAAGTTAAGAGAGCGAGAGCATTTTTCCGTTATCGTAGCCGATTACCGAAGATCCAGATTACCTACAGAAGTCGTTAAGACGTCTTAAGCCCGTTTTCTGAAACGTGAAACAAGCACTACACAGGTACGTTGTATGCTTTGTCTGGTTCGAATGGTACGTGTAAAAAAGAGATAAATGCGCCTCAAGCATTGGTTTTTGTTTCGGGATATGGGCCTTAGTGGCGACCCAGCTAATTGAAAATATCTAACACTTGAGTTGACCTCTGGCTTGGCCTTCCTCTACAGTTCGGGGTCCAGGTTTTGAACGTGGCTAGAATAATAGTCAATTGAAATAAGTAAATACTACAACCGGGATAAACGCTACATAGAACAAGAAGAAAGTGGACATTATTATGCAAATGACAACTAATATTTATTTTTTCCTGATTTATAGATATTATATGAGCTATGTCGTTATAAGTACATTTAACAACGACTGAACGTTAACTTTATTTTCATGGGGTTAATATGTTGTTTGTAGTTTTGAGTACAGTAATGTTTTCGAACCTACAAAGACTAACTTTTGCATTTATTATGATAAATTGTTTGGATAGGATGTAGTTATACTTAATATTTTAATTTCAGCCGTGTGTGACGGCGATCACAACTCTTGGGAGTCGTAACGACTGAGGGAACTCTCCAGAGTACGGGCAACAGCGCTCTTTGTGAGTTAAACCACAACACCACTACGATTACCAACCCGCCTTCCTAGCGTGGCGATTATTGGCATTTCCCCTCAAATGATCATGGAAATCTTTTGGGGACGCCCTCGTCCAGCAGTGGACGTTATGTGGCTGATGATGATGATATTATTTTAAAGATTGGTACTTACGTTTCGCTTCCTCGAGACAACTGACGTCATGGAAATCGCAATGTCTCTCGTCGTCTGTGCAGAAAAGTAAAATATACATTAAATTCAAATACTCGTAATATACTGGAATCAATCAATTGAAATTTAGGTACTAGCTAATTTCTACCAATGGGCATCTAGTCTGCACAAGTTCTAAGAATATTTTCGGATAATCCCTCAGAGCATTACATGGAGGGACCTTCATACATTTGTATGGGCGAAATTCGGCTTTAAAAAGATTAGCTATTAACGGATTATTATTCGACTACGGGTAACATGCTCTTGAAATCGAGGATAGGTACCATTTGCAAACACATTCCCATTTACATTATTCGCTATAGTCGATATAGCCTATCAAATAAAGCTTTATCACATAAGAAACTAGTCCGGTCAGCCAGAAGTAAGTCAGAGAATCATAGCATGAAAGGAATTTGAGATAAGGATGGAAAATTTTTGAATGAAGAAAATATGGTTGTAAGAAGATGGAAGGAATACTTTGAAAATTTGTTTGAATGTAGCACCGCGTCGACTTTGGTTGATGCGGTTAATATGGATGGCGAAGAGAATAACAGTGAGATACATATGAATGAAATTTTCAAGGCTATGAAAGGAATGAAAAATGGAAAAGCGGCTGGGTATGATAGGATTTCGCTGGAGATGCTGAGGGCTGGTGGCGAACCTGCTGTACCTTATTTTTAATGCATGTTGGCGATACGGCCGAGTACCAAGTGATTGGTGCAAAGCCGTAATCGTTCCACTTTATAAGGGTAAGGGGTCACAGCAGGATTGCAAACATTGCCGAGGAATCAGCCTTCTTAGTATCGTCGGCAAAGTGTATGCAAAAGTGTTGATCGAAAGGGTAATATGTGAGACGGATGAAAAAATCTGGGATGTACAAGCTGGTTTTAGGAAGGGAATGGAATGCACCGACCAAGTCTTCTCTTTGCGCCAGGTGACGGAGAAGTTTTTGGCTAAAAACCAAAAGGTTTTCTGCGCTTTCATAGACTTAGAGAAGGCTTATGATCGGGTACCCAGGAATGAGTTGTGGACCTTGCTGCTGTCCCGGTTCAGGTTGGACAGGACCTTGGTACGGGCTTTGAAATCACTTTATGATGATTCCAGTGCCTGTGTCGGGGTAAACGGGACCTACTCAGACTGGTTTGGCATCTTCAATCTGTTCATGGACAGTTGTTTGGAAGATCTGAAAGGGCGTGATTGGGGTCTAGATATGGGTGGTTTAATCATCAAATGCCTTTTATATGCTGACGATCAAGTTCTTCTTGCACCGTCGGCATATGAATTGCAGCAGATGATTAATTCTATGAATGAGTCATTGAAAAGGAAAGGAATGAAAGTGAATGCTAGTAAGACCAAAGTAATGGTAGTCGAAAATAATGAAAGGACAATTTGGGAGTGCATGATTGACGGTGAGAAAGTTGAACAAGTGGATGAGTTTGTATATTTGGGATCTCTATTTACAAGTGATGGAAAGTTTGACAAAGATTTTGAAAGAAGAGTGAGTGCGGGTAATAAGGTTAACGGTGCCCTTCGCAGTGTTATGGAGAGCCAATTCATGTCGAAAAAGGCAAGATTGGCTGTCCATGACGCTGTACTGGCACCTACCTTAATGTACGGGAGTGAAAGTTGGGTATGGCAGAAGAAGCATAAAAGTAAAGTCAATGCCGTAGAAATGCGGTCATTGCGGAGCATGAAAGGCGTGACATTGAATGACAGGATAAGGAATAGTGTGATAAGGGAAAGTTGCGGTTTGAAGGAAGACGTAGTGACCAAGATTGAAAAGGGCATGCTTCGGTGGTTTGGGCATATGGAGAGAATGGATGAAAGTCGATTGACGAAAGAGATTTATATGGGTGATGTAATGGGCCGGGTGAGTAGAGGTCGCCCCAGAAGGACATATAAAGACCAGATTGGTGATGTCCTGACCGAAGGTGGCGTGAAAAGTACTCGAAACCGGAGGTCATGTATGAAAAGATGTATGAATGTAGATGAAGCGAAAGGGGTATGTCAGGACCGTGACAAATGG
This sequence comes from Conopomorpha cramerella, assembly GCA_012932125.1. Classification (NCBI taxonomy): domain Eukaryota; kingdom Metazoa; phylum Arthropoda; class Insecta; order Lepidoptera; family Gracillariidae; genus Conopomorpha; species Conopomorpha cramerella. The sequence goes on along the minus strand of SJJU01001274.1, from coordinate 27,998 downwards.
AGATCTGTAGTCTCTGCCTACCCCTCTGGGAGACAGGCGTGAAGTGTATGTATGTATGTATGTATAGCCTATACGGAAGGCTTATATTCTATCCCGAATTTTCCACGTGGACGATATAAACTGTGGGTAGCACCACCGGGATACAATCTAGTGAAAAATATTATTGATAAATTTTCCAAAACGTTTATTCTGTCACTAATTACATATTTACCGTCTACATTTATTACAGATCTCATAGTTTTGTAATAATTGTCGTAGGAAAAACTGTTTTTCCGACATGAAAAATTTCACATTTCCACCGAATTCTTGGTAAATAGGTACCTATTCTCTTCAATATGCATACGCAGCTACACCTAACCGCCTGCCTACTTTCAAATATTAACAATAAACCTGTTAATTGGCCATTTGTGGAAATTTGTTTGAACTGCATTAGCTGTGTTGGCGTTGCCTTAATCGTCTCGCCGACCGAGTAGGTAATTTTACTTCATTATCTATACCTACCCTTCATTTTCTGATGTTGATATAATAACTACGCACCAGACTTTTCTGTAGATATATTGATTTGATTTTGAACACTAAATTAATGCATTAGTGGTTTCAACCCAAAACTATAAGTTGTAGGAATATTATTTTTTTAGGGCTCACGGCAGAATGCGGGTTTACTCGCGATATTACATTACTAATGTAGGTACACACATAGGTTGTTATACTTTGATTTTATAGGTTGTTATTTTTTTAGTGTACTTATAAAAAATACACTTATTTTAATCCCATATCGGGGTAGGCAGAGGCGCTTGCTCTGAATATGCCCACGGTTCACCAAGCATGACTTACATGTGTAATTATAATGGTGTGATTTATATTTCCTGAAAGAAAAAAAATAATAAAGATAGTACAGTAAGGATTTTCTATACTTAACTTATTTACTAAGACATAAAATTACAAAACGGATTGATAAATGCAAATATTCATAAAAAGTGTAGTCATTATTTGAAAAACTTACAATTACTTACTTTAATTAAATTAGTAAGTAAACGAAAACAACATCCAAAATACTAATAAATATAACAGCTGTATACGAAAAAAACATAATAAAAAAAACAAAAAACAGTAAATAAGTCCTATGTAGGACATATTATGTCCCCAACCTGGGGCCTAAGTCTACTACTTACAATCTGGTGGATCGCTCAGGCATCGTAGCAAACAAATGCACATCATTGCTGATTTCGCTATTTTCACTTTACTGTGGTCCATAGTAAAACATGCGATGCACATCATTTCAGATTCATTCAGATTTCGGACATCATTCAGATTTCGGCTACGGTGCCAGAGGGACGCAACTACGAGAGTGTTAGCAGACTTGGCCCCCTGCACTGGTACCAAAAGTGCCCATAACACTGGCAGCATTTCCTCGCTGGACAACCAATGAAAAACGCTGGAGAAAAAATGATATCGTGCATTCAAGAAACACAATATCTTTGCCGTTATTAACTATCAATGTTGACTTTGAATTATCAACCCCTTGTGACACCAGGGCAGCTTGGCCTCTTTTTCTAATGCACGGCTAAAAGCTACATGGGCTAATCGCGATGTGCTATTTCTTTCCAGCATCTAATACCGATAAGTATCCTTACAATGAGTCTCCTTGAGGTACATATCATTGTCAAGCTAAAATTAGACACACTTATTGCTACCTATTTATTTTTTGGTTCTGTACCATCCCAGTAAAGATTATAGACGCAAGCCAATGGAGGCCCAAACCATTACTACCTACTACTAAGTAAAAAATACACAATAATTAAAAAGATATATTTACCATCTAATTACCTAGATATTCGTACGATTGTTAGTAGTAAAGTTTATGTCTTAATCTTTTAAAAATCATAATATTCTTAACCGACTTTAAAAAATGAAGTGGTTCTTAATCCAACGGTATTGTTTTATGTAGGTAGGTATGTTAACACAAAACTTTTTGCAGGGTAAACCGTTGGAAATCTGTTGCTTCCGGTTTGGTCCCATTTAAGTTCCGACTATGGCATCAATGAGAAATCTACAAAACCTTGGGCCTTGTTTTGAGACAGTCTAAAGACTTCACTAGCATCAGAGCATTGCGTGCTCTCTATGACGCACTAGTAAAAAGCCACTTAGAATACTGTTCGGCTATTTGGGCACCAACTGAGATAAAGTACGTACCTACAAATGATAGAAAGAATTCAAAACAAATACACGAGATTTATGTACGGGAAGCTTTACTGGGTCTATCCTGGATTTCCATTGCTTTATCCTACACTGTTCGTCAATGGCATGGTGGGGTACGGCACACTGATACTGAGGCGTGACATTGCGGCGGCGACCTACATACGTATGGAAGGTTCTGCGGGGAGTGCTATACGACCCGGAGATCCTCCAGCGCCTGCAGCTGTGCGTGCCGGAGCAGTACCTATCCAGACAGCGACGGCCGGCGCTGCTGGTCGTGCCGGTCGCGCGCACCAACCTCCTGCGCTGCGAGACGCACCGTTCACGCGCGCCATCCGCACCCTTAACACTTTGTCCAGCTCCGGTATTAATATATTTGCGTGTTCAATGAACGAGCTCACTAATGCAATGATGTACTGTAGTCTTACTTAGATTTAACTATATTTAATTATTATTTTACTCTAGCATGTAAGATTGTCAGTAAATGATATAATTCGTTATTTATAATGTTAATACTAACCTATTCTATTACTTTTGTACAATTTTTACACCTGTATTTTTTTTTGTCCTACCTGTAATGATGTTTAAGTGTGTGTAAGTAAATAAATAAAAAAAAGCACCAAAGTCTTAATATTTTACCGATTGAACTCGGTTCTTTTTTAAAGTTAATTTATTAAGCAGGTACCTATCTATTAAATTGAAGTTACGAACTTGAATAATTTTACGTGTCCTAAACCCGAGGGTTGTGAGTACCAGCGAGCGTTTCCCAGGATCTCAGTCACGTCCGGAAGATATATCGCGGATACTTCATCAATCGATCGGCACGCCAGTATAAGTAACCCCTGTTTTAGGAAGGCTGTGACACATTGCCTGGTTATAGGATTATCAATTAATTTTAGAATATAGGTACTTTACAGCCTGCTATCTGCTATCCTTCTTTCTACTTACTAAATAAGTGAGATAGAACTCTAGTTCTATTATGTTGTAACTTATGTTCTAACATAACAGGCTTTCAAACTTATGTATACTAAAAGCTAATAAACACTGTACTCTATTTGCCGAATTAGGTAGTATATCAGAATCTGTCTTCTATCAGGTGCATTTTGGAGAGTGTGCTACGGAGTTGCATAGCCTAATACCCCCATCATAGCGCGAACCATCGGAATATGGAATAACTTGCCGGAGTCTGTGTTTCCCGCGCAGTATAGTCTGGAGATAATTTTAGAATTAAAAAAAGAAGAAAGTAAAGACCTAATGAACATTTGCACGGAAAGTTAAAATGTCCATACCATGTATTTTATAAACTACTGTTAATAACGTTCCCTTTTTTGTACCTGCCTAAAGAAAAGAGAATTTTCCTTTCACTTAGGATGGGATTGTTTGTTGTTAGTTATGTTGGTTTGACGCGCCTTAGTTTACCTATATATCGGAAATGCATGTATCCCTAGGATACCAAAAGCGTTATTTTACTAAAACTGTTAGTGAAGTGTTAATAACAGCAGATACCAACCTTGACACTTAGCACGAGATAATAGTTCGACGCCCCGGCACATGCCGAGTCAGGGGTGGCAAACTGCATCATCTGGATGTCACTAGGTCACTGAGTAAGAAGGAACGATAACAGTATTATTTAGGTGGTATTCCCTACACTGTTTCGTTTTACTTTCATTTTTATTTGCCGTTAGCAATTGAAGATGAAGTTTAGAGTTCTTGTTTCTTTCCTTAAGTGAAACAACTTTTAGGTTAGGCACATTCTTTCTTTGTAAAAAAATTTGTATTACCAAAATATTTTCTAGTTACTGTACTACAACTAAAACACTATCGTTATATTATTAAGTATCTGATTGTATCACCACTTGTTGTGCCCAACAAGGCTCATGATGTTGTACTGTACCTCCTATAGTCTGTAGGTACTAATGTTCCATCCTAACATTGTGAAATGCAATAAAGAATTGAGAAACCCTGGATATATCCCACTGGTGTGTCCTGCGGCTTTTTGGGATAAAATATATTTTAGCCTACTTTACGATCAACGCCAAATTTTATGAATAAGTACTTGTGGTCGAAAAACATACGTCGGTACTGGGTAATGATAAAGTCAGACATAAAATTTGCTTGTGTGCATCTAGGTCTACAATATCTGTAGGTGTCATAGTTATATCAGTCCGAGCAGAACAGAAGAAAAGAAGTATACTTACTGACTAAGATAAATTATATATCAAACCAAGGCGGATCACTGTAGTCAAGCAACCTCGGGGGCGGTCAGCCATCGAATCACCGTGTCAACAACTCTTGATAAATGATGGACTCAACGGCGCCCTGCCCATAAAAAATCCCGTGTGATCGTTAATTAATTTTATTAATTTTAAAATTAATGTCATCTCCGTAGGAGTCACAAGAGTAAGCTCTCTTGTGAGTCTTGTGTGTCTTAAAAATTGTGTCAAGTACTATTAAAGTAATTGAGTATAGACTATTGTTATTGATCATTTTTTAATGAAACGCGCTCAAACATTATAACTCAACATTGTTCACCGGGTATACAAAGGTAAGCTCGAGCTTGTCTTTGATTATATTCGCGCCTGTATACCCGGTGAACAGTATTGAGTTATATTGTTATTGGTGACTATAAATTTGCAAGCAGCTTCCAAAACTCCGTTGGAAACGGATTTTATCTAAAATACGTAGGTAGAGTGTTTGGCCCCCAACTTTAAAATGAAATGAAAGAAGGCCATTTTAGGTTACTATCATAGATTATTCAAGTCCCTAAGTTCATATTTATTGAAATAACAGCACACAAAGTTAAATCTTACCTACAGGTAATGTATTCTGCCATCGAGATGATATCGCACGGTCTTGGTACGGGGTACGTACCTACTTGGTGCACGTCTCGTTGACATTCGAAATGTCCGTCGAAAACGATGATCAAAGTGAGAGCAACAAGTTGTTAGCTTGAATTACGACTTAGTATTTTAGGAAGAAACTAAAAGTTAGTTGTAATTGTAACTAAGTGGGATCTTAATGTTTCAATTACTGGTCATCTATAGAGCCTCCGATTTTAATATTAGCCCTGGTTATGGGCCACACACTCTATACGACAAGTTGACCTGACAAACGTGTTTATTTTAAACACAATGAACAAACGTTTGACCACCATCCTGTCTGATGTTAAGCAGCGATGTGGTCAGATGTAGCATATTTGTTCATTAGGTACCTATTCACCCGACTTGATAACCAGACTGTTCTCGCAGGACACATCCTAGCGGTTCGCACTTTGAAAGTAGATGCAAAGCGTTTGTTTCGCGTAAATGGTAAATCCACCTGGTATGGATGACGTTTTGCCGTTCTCCTGGTTGTCCTATTGTAAAAACGCGATGGGGGTATTAGGTTATGCAACTCCGTACCACACTCTCCGAAATGCACCAATGTATGGGAAAATTTAAATTGTCAATGTCTTCGAAACTGTTCAAAGTTTCTCCGTCACAAATTCAGGTTATCTTTACCGACCCCGTCACTAAAACTGGAACGTATTCCGAAGGTCGAAGACCATCAGGCAGCGGAGATACAAGTGTCCAGCCAGCTTGAAGTTCAGGCTGGCTGGACACTTAAGTTTTCACTGATTTCTCGTAAACCTTCAAATGTGACGCCATAAATTCAACGTTATTGCCGTCACAAATTGCGTCACTAAAACCTAATAAAGAAACCGTATTCCAAAACGCTCCCATTCATCAGATTCAGAGGTGTCCAGCCAGAATGTTTCTACGTAAATTCAAGCTGGCTGGACACAGATTTTTGCATTTTTCTATAAAACCGCTGTAAGTATCACAAAACTTTTGGCTCTATGGCTGTCTGAAATATATGTGACGGCCATTAATATACAAACATTTGTCATAATCACTTACGTTGCAGATATTGAGAGACCAGCGAGAAGTAGTTTTTCAAGCTGGCTGGATACTTTTTCAATCGATTATCTAAGTCTCTGTAGCGTCAAAAATTCTGAAGGAAGGATGAATGAATGAATGAATGAATATACTCTTTATTGCACACTGTACATTATGAATGTAAAAAATAATACAATGGAAAAATTTGCAAAAGGCGACCTTATCGCTCATAGCGATTTCTTCCAGGTAAACTAATTTAAAGATTACAGGAGCTTAGATTACTCAATTACTCAATTATTTTATTGCTTTTCCACAATGTGTTATAAGGTCTTGTATTTAAGGATTACAGGAGTAATGGGGCTGGCAAGTGTTGCTATCTGATCGATAACGTCAATAATATTGTAAAATAATAAAAATACATAGTATATATATATACGCAGTCATACATATACACACATGTATTACCGTACATAATACATATACATACAAATATATACCTATACCTAATCATACCTAAACCTAGTAATAAATATATACCAAATATTATAAATCAATACTAATACATAGTAACATAAACCTTATAGATATATAAACTAGCACTATATACCAATATAATACATACAACTATGAGCATAAACTAATCCGATGATTTAAGAGATATTCCTTAAGTTTGTTTTTGAACGACTCGGCTGTTTTCAAACTTCGTATTTCAAGAGGGAGAGAGTTCCACAGTCGGATTGCAGTTACTGTAAACGAATTGTGAAAGAATTGTTGGGAATGTTTGGGATATTTAAGAGTTAGGGAATGACAGGAGCGCATAGAACGACTACTGGAAGAAGATGAACTAATGAATTGGAATCTACGTTTTAAATAATCAGGTGCTGTGGGATTAAACAATATTGTGTATAGAAGAGAGAGGACGTGAGCATTCCGGCGCAGACGAATGGGGAGCCACTTGAGCTTGGCGCGAAATTCAGACACATGGTCGTATTTACGGAGGCCGTAAATGAAGCGAATGCAATAATTTTGGAGTCGCTCAAGTTTGTTAAGTTGATCTTCAGTAAGGTCAACGAAACAGGGGTCGGCGTAATCTAAAATGGGGAGGAGCAGGGATTGAGCCAAAGTAATTTTGGTGGCAGTTGGCAGAAAGTTACGCAGCCTTCGGAGTGATCCAGAGGCAGCAAATAACCTTCTACTCACCTCATTTATTTGTGGCACCCATGACAAAGTTCTGTCGAAGATTACCCCGAGGTTTTTTACGGACTCGCTGTATGGTATCTTTGCACCACCAAATACTACAGGAGTAATATTCACCCAGTCTATTCTAGCCAGCTGCCTACGACTACCCAGTACAATGACCTGGGTCTTCGAAGGATTTACGCTTAGACCGTGGTATTTACTCCAATCAGCTACATTTTGAAGGTCCATATTTATCGTCGCAATTGCTGTCGAGAAGCTGTCTATTGGAGCCTGTGTGTAAAGCTGCAAATCGTCTGCATAGAGATGGTAGGAAGAAGAAACGTTGGAAGAAATCGAATTGATGAAGATCGCAAACAGGAGCGGAGATAAAACTCCACCCTGTGGGACACCTGCAGTCGTATTACACCAATCCGAGAAAGAATCTTCAATTTTAATTCGCTGCCTGCGGTTAAGCAAGTAACTATGGAACCATTTAATCACCTCCGGGGAATGTTGAGAGTGGCCAGCAGTGCCAATAACACGTCGAAATCGACAGTATTGAAGGCATTACTGAAGTCAAGCAGGGACAGCACCGTGACCAAGCCAGCATCCATACCTTGAAGGATGTTTAACCGTCACATATAGTGGCCTATTGACCTGCTTAATTGTGACCCATTTTGAAGATTTGTCCAGCCAGCCTGAGCCACATACATCCGTGACTACTCGGAGCGATCGTTCGCTCAGGAAATCAGCCAATCACGCGCAGAAACCAACAGGCAGTCCAAACGACGGAAGCTTGCCAATGAGACTGTTGTGCCAGACCCTATCAAACGCCTTGGAGATATTCAGGGAGACAGCTAAAGTTTCCCCATGTTTATCCATGGCCTCACTCCAGATGTGCGTGACGCAAGCAAGAAGGTCCCCACTGGACCGGTTTTGACGGAAGCCATACTGCCGGCAATGGCGTGCACTGGCTTTTACGATAAGGTAGGCAGTAATCCCCAAGGATTGACACCTTTGTATAGGTAACTTGTCTTTACGAAATATAGGTACCTACCTATCTACTCACCCACAAAACAACTTCGTTAGCCTGTGTCGTGAGTACAACAAAAAAGTTCTAGCAATAACTCTATTATTAGGTCGGGTAGCCAAAATACTAAGGTAGGCACTGTTTTTTTGCCTATCTGGTGTGCTGCCGGTCAGAGAGGAAGTCATTGGCTTCAAGATGCGTCATCAACTTGCTATTCAATACACGTTCCTTCGTCTTACAGAGGTTGGAGATGACTGAGATAGATCTGTAGCAAGTAGGGTCAGCACGACTACCCTTTTTGCGTTTAGGTTACACATTGGCACTCCTCCAAGAGTCTGGTAATTTTCGGGCCTCCAAGGAGAGGCGACACAGTCAAGTCAAAGCAGGAGTCAGTTCAGGCGCACATGTCCCCAGAACAATACCAAAAATACCATCAGGGCAACTAGCTTTATTCACATCTAGATAGCGCAACGCATTACGTTGTTTAGTCAATACGCATTAACAGTGTTACCCTGCTATTGTATGCATGTATTACCTATTGTATCCCTTTCCAACCTATCTGAATATGGTTAGACTGAATATAATTGTCCTTATGTTAAATCCGAATCATACCCTCTATTTTGAATAGAACCCTTGGAACATGACAACACCTTCCCAAAATATAATATCATGTATATTATATTTTGGGAAGGTGTTCCCAAAATATAATATCATGTATATTATATTTTGGGAAGGTGTTCCATCTACTAAATAATCTATTGGCTAAAGTAAAAATGTACAACAAATTAAAAAAAAAATAGTTGTGTTGTATCTAGTTGATGATAGATCACCATAAACACACAATAAGGTTCAAAGTCAATTGAAATCAACTCTCACGATTGTTTCAGTTCGGGTGCAAAGGGGTATGCTTACCTGTATGCATGTATTGCATGTATAAACCTTCCTCTAAAATCATTCTGTCTATTAAAGAAAACCGCATCAAAATCCGCAAGCTAAACGAAACTACGCAAGTTTTAAAAATCTAAGCAAACATAGGGACAGACAGCGAGAGGCGACTTTGTTCAATACACTTAATCGCAGCAAGATTTATATGTGTAATACATGCATACAATAGCAGGGAATTATGTTAAGCTCTGTGTATGAAAAGGTCAAATTAAATGTTCGTCAAGGGGCAAACCTGCTGAACCTACGTTCTATCTAACTACCCTTGCATCGTAGCAACTAAAAAAACAAAAGATCTTTTATTGAAACATCATTATATTATATACTTATCTGTATACTTATATAAAACAGGCGATTTTATAAAAAAAATATAAACAAATGTATTATTAAAAACTATTAAACAAATCTTAACAACGTTTACAAAAAACGTTTTGCCTTCTAACATTTTTTTTAAATATATAGAAGTAGTAGCATGCATTCATTAACTAAATGCAATAGATATGAAATATCACCATGAATATATTAACTAAATGCAAAAAATTTAGACATACGACAAATGCTTCGACTTGGAAGCAAAGTTAATTAAAATCATTTCATTATCTTATATCATGTAGAATTGTATAAAAAAGGTTTAGAAAATTTAACAAATAATCTAAAACTGTACAATTTTCCAAAACTTATGACAAATATTTTTTGCTAACACTATTTCATAGGTACACATGTATATATTTCTACAAATAACAATACGTGATCGTTAAAATTATACAGGCTTACTTCGGAGTCATAATCCGACCAACTTTTTTTTCATCAGAAAATTATAGCGATTTCAACAGTATAATTATTATATTATTTTTTAAACTTGTTTAAATGTGTCGTTTCTTATCCAACATTTACAGCAAAATTTATGGTTAAACAAATAGTTATAAAAAAAAACTTTGTTCCGAAAATTAAGTGTACGCACTTCGCTATCATTCGCTGAGTAAGAAAAAGTGAGTCCGGATCATGACCTCGATCCTATCCTGTATATGTACCTTGAATCTCTTCTTATAATAATGATATGTCTTAGTTAATATAATCCATTTCCCATTGCATCATGGGATAAATAAATTTATTAATTTATAAAAATAATGTATATTGTATTAAAACGTTGTAATGTAAAATCAGTGTACAGTGTAGCAATTAGATCGACAAGTAAGGGAAAGCCTGAAACTGTAACCGTACGTTTCCACTGGCCAAACATTATCTGTAAAGAAACTATAGGTGTTTTTAACTTATATTTTCTGAACTTCTGTTTTTTAAACTTTCTGTGTTTAAATATTATGAGTTGAAAGCGTTTTGGGTTTTGAACGCATGGATCTTGAGCGTACGGATTTTAATTTTATGGGTTATGATACGCATCCAAACATTCACATGAAAACATGTATTGCACTGTGTCTAGTGATCTGGTCAATTGTTCATGAAATACCATCCAACCAGCGAAAATGGATGTGCCAAACGTGTTTTCTTGTCTATGATTGACCAGTTAAAACAAGATAAAATGCGTGCAAATATAAAAAAAAAAAACTAGTACTGTTTAAGCTCTGGAATCAAACCCGGTGACGATGAATATGTCATGGTATAAGATCTAATTCTTACACTCTCTGTAAACGTACCTTTTACTTGTAGTTTAAAAATCTTCTGTTGTATACTAACCTATTGTGACTGGATACCATTTAAACAGCAAAATCATTTATTCATCAACAAAATAAATATTATAAGAAATATGTAAAATATAAGTAATTCAACTTACTTAATAACCCCCGCTGTCTTGAATAAATAGACAAAAATAATATTATTAAAACTGGACTTTTATATCAAATATTAAATACAAACATTAGAAATAGGAACTTAGCACCTACCTATTTCAATGTTATGTGCCAGATAATTAACGTAAAATAATTATTACAAAAAAAAATTAAGTAGACGTAATTACTATGGAATTGTAAAAAAAAATATTTCCATCACACATTATTTCAATTGTATGAATTTGGTAATTTACTTACATTGATTTATCTATATATCACATAGTACAAATCTTTATCACATGATTAAAACATGACTAAATAGAAGTACATAAAAACAAACTCTTAAATCTGTAGAAAATAAAGGCAAGTAAAAAATATATGTTTTATGTATGTAGTTATTAGAAAACTATAATGCTCATAAATGATAAAAAATACGACTAAAATCGCAAGTTTTTACTTTCAAGTATTAATTTGGACATTACTTATAAAAAATATATTATACTTTCAATATACAAACTAAGACTAGTTGATAATTGTGTTCATTTCAATTGTATCATTCTTCCATTATACAAATAACAGAGAAATTCAATCCGCTATACTGTAATAAACGTCGATTGTAGATCACATGTTTTAGAAACATATGATTATTAATATTCAACTTAAATAGGTTCTATATTTCAACATTTATTTTGAAAAAAATGGTAGCGAAAATAGCACTTCGGCTATACATTGTGTATATAACTATGTTTGTACTGGTTCGAGGTTCACTAACAAACTATCCAATGTAAAACCTGTATTATTTCAAAAAGAATTTCCGGTTCCAGAGTCCCCTCCAGCGGGTTACGTAACCGGGATAAATGCTGAGCCGGTAAGAATCGGCATAATTTAAACTCAACGTAAGTATAACAAACAATTTAACATTTCAACCGTGAACCAAATCATTAACACAAACACTATCTCGTCGAATGTGTAATAACGGCTACAGCCGTCGACCGTTCACGAGTGTGTTACATCAGCACATCACAGCGCGGCCTGTAGGTGTGCGACCGCATAGTCGTGGTAGTACATCATGATGGCTAGCGGCTGGCCTAGTATGAGCGCAGCCCATACCACCAGGTTCCCGGCGCGAGGTCCCAGCGCTCGCTCGGCGGCGACCGACACCGCCGACAACGGTAACTGCGCCATCATCCCGAGGAACGCCCATATGCGGAACATGCGGAGAGGCACGCTCACCTGCGCAGAAGGAAAAAAATGTATAATTTGCTTAGACAGGTTCGGCTTCGGTTCTTTATTGGTAGGCTCATAGCATTATACTCAACTCAATGATAAATATTAAAAATTCTAGCTTAGCTGGCGCCATCTATTATAACTAACGGAAACAAGAACCCTGAAAATTCCTATTTGGATGCAGGTGGCGCTGTGCTCGTACGCGAAACTCATAAATGCGAGGCAATTTGAACCTTGTACTAATCGAGCTTTTTGGATGAAGCAAACCTAACACCATTCGCGGACGTGAGTTTTTCGATTATTTTGCTGTTATCACGTTTATTAATGTGTCCAATTCAGTGGTGGGTTTCTTTCATCGTTTTAAAATTTTCGTATTTATTTCTAAATATAGTTTGACACTTTAAGGTAGGCTAAGGTTTATTAACAGACTACCCATATCTCATCACTGGGGTGCCCACACGATAAGAAGTCAAGCCAATCAAGTCTATAGTAGCTTTGGAATGCAGGATTATAAACAGTAACGTTTTAATTGCAAGTAGATAAGTTTGCAGCTTTGTTATAATAAAGTAAGAAGCGTGACTCATTTACATTATGCACACTTTCCTATACGCACACGCACGTATACAGTGAACCTTGTTTCGTACAACCCAAAACAAGTGTCCACGTGGTTAACACATTCATTCACATTATCACAAATTAGGTAGGTATTTATGTACTTGGCCATATTTTTGCATAAATTATTTACTTACAAGATGTATTGTTTGTTCTCGTAATGACTGAGTAGCGTCACAAGCGACGTATGGAGTACGGAAGTACCTAATATTCATTAGTTCAAAAAAAGTAAAAAATGCGTTAAACACTTTTCCGGGATATTCCCACCCACTTTCCCACCACTGTGATTCCTGTTAGAGCCAGGATCTACAGCGGCATCCAGAATAGACAAGAGCTCAATCAGTGACGACGGGGCTAGATCCCGGGGGGGCCTAGCCTTCTGTCTTGGATCCCACAGTTATTAAACTAAAGACGGTATAGAAATAAGAAGAAAAAATACACGCAAAATGCGTTAAACACTTGATAAACTGGGGGCGTTCACACTTCCAATATCCTATTGGTATTTTATTCGTAAGCTTAATATACTACTCCCTAACATATTTTACTACTAAGAAAGCATTTAGCCCAATGTCAATTACAATAAAAATAAGTCCATCTAAGTACAGGAGATACCAGGTTTCTGGGAATAATAAAAAGATGTATGGCATTATATGTATGTACGTAAAGTGAACCAGAATGTCTGCCCATCCAAACTGATTGTCAGTCGGCCAAAAAACTGGTCTACCAACCTAAGATTTATTAATTTTTACTTGTCACAACAATGCTGCACCCCAAGAAATGGTCTTTGAAAGGTTATTGGGCTCATTCAAATGAACAACTAATACTATGGCGACGAACTAAAAAAACAAGTCCAAGCCCATAAAAAATGTCATCTCACAATTTTATCTAGACAATTTTTTTTCTATTTTAAATGATGTTTTTAATTATTATTCTGCGACGGTATAACAACTCTACATCATCAAGTGTCATCAAAACTGATGGACCAAATTCTTGATAACTCGTACATAACTCACCAAATACTCATGAAAGAAGGCCGATATGAAGAAGACGATGATGCTGGCCACGCCCTTCGAGTAGCCCATACTAAGCACCGGCACGTAGACGTGTCGCAGCGCCCACGTGTGCACCGGCATGTTCCAGGTGCGCCAGAACAGGCCGATGTTGTTGGCGTTCCACCAGTCGTTGTAGAAGTTCCGGTCGGCAAAGTGGAGCAACTCGCCCATCAGGTTCAGGAACGAGTGGAACGTTAGATAGAAGAAGCACAGCCATATCAAGTGGTTTGGCACCTGAAATGCGAGGGTTATATTTGAGTAGAAATATTGATTATACCTAGTAATACAGATGATGACCCTGGAATTGGGGAGGGGTGAAGAGGGCTTCTAATAGTTTTTATACATAAACTAGTGGACCCGAACGATGTTGTCCTCTGTTAACTATGAATATTCATTTCAAATTAGTACAATTTCCCAATTTTATTCTTTTTACTTTCATATTTTCAAGAACCTTAATAAGCATAACAAGTTTTTCTTGGTTGCCCAATGCATCATTTTTATATTATAGATGGAAAAAAATACTGACAAATCAGCAAAATAGCCTCCCGAAGGTCTCTAGCACAACAACGAATAAGATTTTCAGATTTTTTTACACTTTTCCAAATCGCAAATGTATAGGAACTTACCGCTAATTTCAAGAGTCGTTCAGTTAGTCTCACGTAGTCCATGTCGGAGAAGGTGAAGAGCGAATTGAGCACGGACGGTATCATCCACTGCTGGAACAGAGCCATCACCAGGTTCACACCGAACACCACCTCCAGAAGGCGCTTTATGAGGAAACGCTTCCGGATACTGGAAATTAGGTAATAAGGATTATTTTATTCAGGCTTACTAGAATTTATTTTAAATATGAATCTGGAGTTTCATGATCATTACCAAATAAAGAAGCACAAAAACTATCATGCTTCCTCAATTATAAGGTATGCTTAAAAATTATATGCCAAAACTTAAAAGATTAGCCGTGTGATGACGGCGAACAGAATATGTGTCACCACCCCAGCCCAACTCATCGTGTAAATAGTAAGAGGCAACCGAAGGAACTCTCCAGAGGACGGGCAGCGCTCTCAGTGAGATAAAACACAACACCCGCTGCGATCGCATGCCCGCTTGACATGCGGGTTGCGGTATGGGTATTTCCCCCCAAATTATCATAGGAATCATTGGGGGAAAAAACCTAAAAGCTGTGTAACTTTACAAATGTCTATACTATGTCGGTATCTACGAAAGTAATGAGTTCTACTAAATTGCAAATGTGATTATGATCAAACGTCGTAATTATTTGATCGGCAGGATATGTAACGATGATCGACTAACAAACAAACAGAGGGGTGTTGATGTTTTCAACATGTTGTTTCTTTAGATCAAACTATTTTTATTCTAAAACAAAACAATCTAATATTGTTATGGTGTGTGGCGTAAAATAATAATGCCAGTGTTTCCTAAACAACCTAAGAAATGTGGCATACAAAAGGGATTATTGGCCGATAGGTTTGCCACCTATATACTAATTGTACATCTTAACCCTATCCATTCGCTACCGTGCCGTGGTTCCACTGTTCGTGTCGACGTGACGTGATCATCTTTCCAGAGATTCTGTCCACCCCAACAGGGGAATTGAAGTGAATTATTGTTGTATGAATAATAAGCAATTTATTAGCAAAAGTACAAAATACAACTTTACATCCCTATGCAATAGTTAGATACATTGAGATAAAGAAGTGACACCGCGTCGTTACGTAAAAGTTCACGATCAAGACTACACACATAGGTGTTTTATCTCACCCCGCAAGTAGCTACAGTGAATGTAAAAATAGGTATTGACATAAACAAGTATCAGTCTTCTACCTAACTTCAATACCGATAAATATGTATTTCCGTACATTATTATAATGATACTTATACTATGGACGTAATCCCCAAACAACACATGTCTGCCCTAGTAACAACCGTCTCACTCTAATTGTCTTTGCTTAAAAGAGACAAAGTATCTCAATCGAATATACTACTTGACTACTTGATGTGATTTTTGTTTCAGAATACAGGCGCACTAAACGTTACGATACATGGAAGTCTTATCTATTAGTCTTACCCAGTAACAAATTATCAGAATGCCATTACTGATAGTTTGAGCTAAAGGTGCTAAGCACAAAAATAGCCCCATAATCAAAGTTTATCAAATGGGAGGTATCAAAATCGTTCATATAAACCTAGCGCGCGTAGGCTATATGATATCGAATTAATTAACGGCAGTACGAAAACTAGTCATAAAAATATCGTAAGAACGTAACTTGGCCAATGGTACCTCATGTAAATAGCAACTATACTTGTATCTTATTCCGTAATCCGAACAAGGACGGAAATAGAGACGAAAAACATTTTTTCCCCGCACTGTCGCCATAGTAAAATTGAAGAGCCCAACAACGTTTTGAAGACCATTGCTCAGTCATTTTACACGCAATATAATATTTTTTAAGTAATAGTTACATCGTTGAATAAAGTCTCAAAAACAACAATCCATAATTGGGAACGTGACTCAAATTATTGGTTTACTTATGTAGTTTATCTCTTTTATACAAATAAAATTGACATACAAACTGGAGCTGAGAGTCTACCTACTTATGTATTAAAATTCAAACTACATGTCGCCGGAACTGAAGTATGTATACAAACAAAGTTAAGGAAAATACTCATTATATTTAAACTACGTTATTCAAACAGGTCACTGATTGCATAAGGCCATGTACACTAAAATAGAAACTGCCTGATTTTACAAAATAATACTTGTGTTGTTCTTGGATTTACTAAGATTACAAATAAACATTTTTTTTAACACAGTCAACAAGCGTTTATGAAATCAAGAAATTATGTGCATTTGGCAATGGACTGGCCACTTATTACATTCCTCATACATTTCGTCCATGCTTAAATACGCTTGTAACTGTGGGCATTATTTTTTTTGTTCATCTATACTACCCATTACCCACGGGTGTATTATGGATGTAAGTACAAATCCACAAAAAAGTTGACATCTTGAGATCTTGTGCTTTACTGTATTACAAAATATACACCTATGAATTGAAGTAAGGTTGCAGTCTAGTCCGTATCGTACTCCTAAAGGCGGTGAAGGTCAAGTAAACCTGACACTATCTACGCGTCGCCTTAATTATACTACACTTCTGCACTTGCTGCCCTTGCGGTACCGATCTTACATTTTGCAACAACTAGGTCTACATCTGCGCTTATGAGCAGTGAAATGGAATCGGTTTCCTAATAGTAGCATTAGTAAACTGATTTCATTGCAAAACTGTATAATATACCATATAATATACCGGAGTCTGTGTTTCCTGCGCAGTATAGTTTGAAGGTCTTCAAGTCGCGGGTGAATAGGTACCTGCTCGGGAACAAGTGTGCTCCATCGTAGACCACATCGCTGCTTAACATCAGGTAGGATGGTGGTCAAACGCTTGTTCATAGTGATTAAAAAAAATATATATAATTTGTAGTTAACGCTGTGATCTTGTGATAGACGGTAAATAGATTTGCTTACGGAAAATTGTGGGTTAGAGACACAGAGAGACTTTAGACACGCCTACTGTGTAGTGTCTAAGGTTATACACTACGCAGTAGGCGTGTGCCAACGTCATATTGCCATAACTGTCAAGGAAAACATCGTGAGATTACCGATGAACCCATGACCTATCACGTTGAGTGAAGTCCCATTAGGTCTAACAAAAGCATTTGCCCACCTCAATCGGTCCTGCTAATAAACACAGAATAATAATGCCCCAGTTACACCATGCTCAACTTAACTTGTCAGTTGTATGTCAATTACCAAATAACCAGTTTTTTTTTTTAATCACTATGAACAAGCGTTTGACCACCATCCTGCCTGATGTTAAGCAGCGATGTGGTCTACGATGGAGCAAACTTGTTCAGTTCCAATAGAACTGTAACAACTTAGGTTTGACTTGCACCTAGTTTATCAGTAAGGGTGTACTGGTTTTCCTCTCTGTATAGTTTAGTCAGTCTAAGTATGGTGGGTTGTTCCAAATCGTGTAATGCAATAATCATCATGAAATGTAAAATGTACTGATATCGTTCTATGATATCAGCGATAAAGGTTCAATGTAAAATGCAGTCTATTTAACATTAAAAATAGCAATCGATTCGTTATCATCAATGTATGTTACGATTATTCGTTTCGGAAGCAAACGAATCAACTCTCAAACATTTTTTTTTTCAACCATCCAATAGTATCGATCAATGACCCGTCAAAGGTAAAAAAGAATAATTTAACATTCCAAGTATTTATGCCAACATCATCAGCCACATGACGTCCAATGCTGGACGAGGGCCTCCACCAATGATTTCCATGATCATTTGGGGGGAAATGCCAATAATCGCCATGTGGTTTAATTCAGAGAGCACTGCTGCCCGTCCTCTGAATAGTTCCCTCAGTCAAGAAAAGGTGGGGCTGCGGTGGTGACACAATATGTATTCTATTCGATGTCGCCACACGGCTTCATTGTTAGTATTCATGTCATTATCAGCCAACATAAAGTCCACTGCTGGACGAGGGCCTCCCCCAATGAGATCCGTCATTTGGGGTGAAATGCCGATAATCGCCACGCCTGGCAGACGGGTTGGCGATCGCAGTGGTGTTGTGGTTCAACTCACAGAGAGCGCTGCTGCCCGTTCTCTGGAGAGCTCCCTTTCATGTAATTACTGTTTATTATTTTAATTAGCAGTAACATTGTACAAAGGCGTAATAATGCTGCATATCTTTTTCATCCAGTTAACCTTCGTAAGTTTATCTTCATAGGCTCTTCAGTAATATTAGGTACTATGTATGCCAATGCAGCGGACTGTCGGTATTCAATAAGCTGAAAATGTAAATAATCATGGATAAACTAACCGTGTAGTGCGGGGAAAGTTCAACTCATAGCACAAGGTAGGGGCCAGTAGGAAGTACACAAGATCGCTCAGCTTCAGGTTATCGGGGTAGTGCACCAGGTGAGCAGTCTCCGAACAGTCATTCTTGTCTTCCTCTGGCTCTAAACAATATACAAAACCACTATGTTATTATATTACTAAGGTAATCTACTAATGAAAACACACAGATAACGTATAATATAGCTTACACTAAGCTGGGTTTGAAGCAATAGGTACAAATATAGATAAATACTAATCGGTATGTTAACAGTTAATATCAATAAAAGCAGTATTTCTATACCTACATTATAGCTCTGTAAAATGACCTAAGTATTATTTTATTTTATAGGTTATAGTAGTATAGGTTTTATTTAATAGAGTTTTGTGACAAAGACAACCACCAAAGAAATAAGATTTCATATTGTCTTTTGTGTGACAAACGCAGGTAAATAGAGGCAAGCGACCAGTGCTCTCAGCAAATTTAGTTAAGACTCGGAAACATCCTTGAAAATATTTGTTTACAATCAAAACTGGTTCTATCTCTAGTGCTGTACGCATAACTAGTTAGGTTATTGGCTGCATTAATATGATAGCAGTGTAAAATATTATCTTTTTAATAATATTATAGAAAGTAAGTAGGCACTTAGGACTTCCTGGTCATAAATTACATAAAGTTACGGGCAATAAAACATAGATATGTATAAAAAGTGAAGGTCAAGTAAGTGACACACAAATACCTACCAGTACAAATGTTTAGTTTATGATAATGATGTAATGAACCCAGTACCACTGACTGCGCTGTAAAGCTATTGGACCTACATATTATTACAAACAATTGCCGCCTAGTGAACTTAGTTTCGTAATCAATCAACCTAATTCTTTGTTCTTATAGATGCTGTTACATAAAATGTAAAGTAAAAGATATAAAAAAATATGTTACTTTCGTTGATACATCACTGACCATTACAACGAAAGTGGTCCAGTTTGGAGTAGTAAACACTATATTCAGGTAAATCTATTTGATAATATAATACACAGTAAGATACACAAAACGTAACTACAACATACACAACAAAGCTACATAAAATACCGTAAAAACAAGTCGTTTCTATCCTGGATCCAGAAAACAAATGGTGGAACTGGCCGCTGTGCCAAATGTATTAATTTATTGAATAGCAACTGGCACAAAATACTCTATCAGCAAAATGTCAGTCGTAAGTAAAAATTAAAAGAATATTAGAAAGCAACAATAAACGCAACTCTATCAAATATACAATCACCAATCAGCGAAAAGCGTGCGCAATTAAATAACAGTGCACTCAAACCACATCCATGTACTTATAATATAAGTTCACTTACGATCCTGCTCAGCGTTTATAAGCTCATCTGTAAATGTACAATAGTAATTTTAGTCCTACAAGATGTTGCAAATATTAATTACCTTACTATAAACTTATAAAAACAGTAATGCGACAATATAATATAGGTACTATTATAAGTACTACTATCTTCACGTAATATACCTGCATAATATACAACATGGTAATAATGGTACGCAATAAATCCTTGAACCCAAAGATAGTTTATTGCATAGATAAAAAAATATTTTATTGGCCCACGTGTTCGCTGGATGAATAAAAAATATATTCAAAACGTTAGCAAATGAGAACACGTCCCACGAAACGTGCCTTCAAGAGTTAGATGGCTTATTTCCTGGATAGAATTAATTAAAGCTACGCGAATTTAGCCACCTAATTTTTCATACAAAGTGTATCATAACCGAAAATCCTTTTGGGACTTCTTCCGGAGGTGTCTCTCAGTATCTCTGCTAGTCTATGATGAGTGAGGGTACGCGAGTCAGTGAGTTTAATAACGTTGGGGTTGCGTTAGTTAAGGTCCTGTCTACCGGATTCAAATCTTCAGGCATGAATTTATGTAAATAATATACCTAAGAACCGCCCAATATCTGTTAACATCATGTACGAGCTTATCGTAATTACCTAGGTACCTACATATGATGGCAAATTGATTCTGATCACAAACTTATTGATAGAAACAAATTCATACATGTTTATAGTTTGTTCATCAGAGATATACTGCGTGTAATAGGACCCCGAGCAATGGTCTTAGAAACGTTGTTGGGCTCGTCAATATGAAAAACTTTTACTATGGGCCAGTGAAACGAAAAAAGTGTTTTTCATCTCCATACAAAATAGACAATTTTCTGCCTCGGGAGATGACATTTTGTTCATCACGTTGTTTCCATAGTAAAAGTTGTTCATATTGACCAGCCCAACTACGATTAAAACGTCACTGCTCGGAGTCCTTTTACACTCTGATGTATCAACAAACATTAAAAGTAGAATTGTACTTTGTGTCACTTTCGAAACTCATTTGGTATTACGATAATATGTCATTCCGGTACTTATTATCGTTTTTATCAGTTTAAATGCGGCACACTTATTGAAAAATTGTGTAATCATCGGTCGCGGGGCTAAAGTAGGCGCTTGCAACTGCACAATACCAGCGTATGGCACAACTTGTGCGCTGATATGTCCTAGACTTGATCTAAAATAGCGAAATGTCGTTTTTGTCGAGTATCATGACTTGCATTCAAAAGTTACTGAGTTCGGCTCCCCGGAGGTCCTATTTCCTAACCGGATTTGACAACGGTTCGGGAAAGAATACACCGATTTCGCAGCTAACTAAAAGGGACTGATAGTTGAGTTCGAGTATGGTTAAGTATAGTACTCGTAATATACTGACTGGGTTTGTACTACGGAAAATATCGTATACCGTAAGGTATATAAACCCTTTAACGGCGCAACTCATTATATATCACGTTAGACCTCCCAAGGTTAGATGCGAGTAGTTATCAACTATCGGCACCTCTACCTAACCCCGAACGGGATAACAAATGTAGGTATTGGGCAAAAGTAGCACATCTCTAAATTTTATTGATAATGTATATGTGCAGTACGGAAACATGCTAAAATTCTGCTAAGTCACGCAAAGACGGATCTATAGCATGTAATATATGAGTCAGAGAGAAACATGTTGAATCATAAATTAGAAAACTACCTATGCATACTTCTATCTCGCCTACTTACCTTGTTTTTAAATAATTTGAAAATTACTTACTCCAATTAGGTGCAGAGACGCTCTGACGCCTTAGCTTACTGTAGGCTGTTTTGCCTTTAGCGCGATAGCCAATTCTACACCAATGATTGGTCTGTGCATAGCTCCAAAGTTTCAAAAACAGTATCAAATAAATCATGCACACTGTTGTTATGCCCACTGCAAGATAATCGTTTGTATGTTATAAAATGTACTATTTGAAACAAAAAAAAATATAAAGATAAACAACAAAAAATATAATTTATCAGTACTACAGTCACGGACTTCTGGTGCGTAACAAGTCTGGCTTTTTTTTTTACCAATGACCTTTGACCATTGACCAATTCATAGATTTACCTAGACAATTAAAAACAATCCATTTATATTATGCACCAGTGGTTCTTGAGTGTACCATAAACAAAGTACAAAGTAAAATAACTATGCATAAAATATAATTTTTAACTTACCAAAGCTAAAATCTTCACCCTTATAATGTATCACTGCAACTGGTAATGTGATAACAAACAGAATGTTGCACACTTGAAGTATTTCACCAAGTTTTTCTGAGAAAATATCCTAAAATGATAATATGAATTATTAAATATTTGGTATTGCTTAAAATCTTAAATAAGTTATTTAATCAAGTTATGTACAATCAAATTGTTCAGGTCCATAAAAAATATTAATCCATGAAAACATCCCTATTTTTTTGCCTTAACATAACATATTTACATGTTATGTCATGCTAATAGATAAATCTTTGTAAACTTTCATAATAATTTCAATGGTAATCATGTCTTGGATATCACTTTTCATGCATTTAACATGCTATTTGATAATTTTAGGAATGAAACAGTCTACCCACATATTCTAATCATTGTTATTTTGTATTTACTCACAACAGATATGGCTCTTTCAATTAATAAACTTCCAACAGCTGGAACTACACTAACTGCAAACAAATTAGGCAATTAATTAATTTTGTTATTACAAAAACAATAAGTCACAAAATTAATGGCAAAATATACATACAAACAAGAAGTATTACAGAAGGATGTTGATGAGTATTTCCTTCATTTGAACCTGTCAATACAACAAGCCATTCTAACGGGTTCACACGAATACCATATCTGGAAAATTACACACATATAACTATGATTATAATTATTATGAAATTAACAAGTAATTAGATAAAACAAGGTGAATGAATTCCAATATTTGGTTGATATTGGCTTTGATGACAATGAAATGCACAGATAATATAGATATAATTCCAAGAAATCTTACTTCAAAAAGTTTTCCAAGCAAAGACGGATTCCACCAATTGTTAACATTAAAAACCCCCATGTGACTAGACCTGTAAAATCTGTGAATTGTGAACTCCATGAAAACAGTGAGTCCCTCGGTTTGTGGCAACTGAAAGAAGTAAACATTTTAGAAAGTCAAGTTTTAATTCTAGAGATAAAAACAGTTCCATTTTGTAAAATTTGTTTGTGTTTAATAAGTACACTTAAAAGCTCTCAAAAATTGCTAGGTTATCAATATTTTCAGCAATTTATCTATAAGAAAAAGAGATAACCCAGCCATTTTAAGAAAGCCAGGAGTGTTGGTACACTCCTTCAGTCCTTGACTGTATAGAAAAAACTGCCCAACCATTGTTTTTATTTTAACTAAAAACTTCACAGTTACTGAATACTCAATACAAGTTTTACTTTAGTTTTGAGTATTTATCACTAACAATGAAAGTGTTCAAAGAAAAGCAAATAATAGATGATAAGGGATGAAAATTATTTTAGATTTAGGCCCTATTTGACATTAAAGTACCTACAGGTTTTATTTATTTACTTAAGATACATTGGTTTTACCTAAAAGTTCACATTTCAAGCCAGAACATCTTAACTTACTTGGGTATATTTTTTTATGGGAAACAAAACAAATGGTACGAAACTAAAAAGTAGGTAGGTAGGTACACCTTCTTCTAAATTATTTCCCAATCTTCGTAAGTACTTACTTATTTCATAACATTAAATATATACCTATTCGCAAACACATTATTGAGTACCTGCCTAACTCTTGTAAATAACATTGACAACAAAGTTTGAATTAAACCTATAAATTGTACAAAACCAGTCTTACGGTCTATCATATTGCGAGTTTCTGGCTTTCTTTTGCTTTTCAGTTATTTCCTCCGCTCTTGTTACGCTTTGGGCTCGCCGGTAACGCAAAGATTTTTCTTCATTTTCAGTAGTCATATTACACTTAATTAAATTTCCGCAATAAACATGCGCGTGCGCCACAGCAACAACTTGAATCTAAATCTGAGGCGCTGTCGCTGACTGTCGCAACAGAGTTGTGTTGTTTGAGACAGAGTAGAAGGTTAACTGACAGTACTGAGAGAACAATTTTTTTCTTTTATGTAACAATAACAGGTAAAGGCAAGTAAACCATGCAGCCAAGTGGATTATAACACTGCTGAAGATCACACCATTACCAAACGACCTATTTCATAAAAGTGATAATCGCCATTACTGACCATAGGACTATTATTGCCAAAGCGTAGCCCCTATTTACGTTATCAGTTCGGGCTGAGTTCACATTCGAGCAGTGTATAAAAGGTACAGTGAAATAAAAAAAAATACTTGTCACAGCTGTCAGTCATTCGCTGTCAGTACATCCTAAAACGGATCAGTTCTACCTACAATACTGTATGTACCTAGCTTAATTTATACCTACATCTCTGACGTCTATAGATTTTGACCTTGCTTCTGCCTTTTCTTCCTTGATTATCGATATCGGTGGCAGTGGTGTCGAATTTTGCCCTTTGAATTTCCACTGAATCATATTTTTTGTAGTTATGTGATTTTATTTACCGATTTAGAGTGATTTATTTAGCATCAAAATGAAGATTTGGACATCGGAACACACTTTCAAGTGAGTTTATGTGACGCAACTTCCATTTAATCCATGTTTTTTGCTAGTCTGATGCGATGAGTGAACTTTCTTTGTCGTTTTATAATTATTGATTTCTAAATTTTCGTTTCAGTCATTCTTGGGAGACAGTTGCTCAAGCTGCATGGCGGAAATATCCGAATCCAATGAATCCTGCCGTTATTGGCACCGATGTAGTTGAAAGGAAAGTCGTGAATGGTGTTCTTGTTACTCACAGACTCGTCAGTTCTCAGTGGTATTTTCCAAAATGGGCACAGGCAGTAAGTATATTTTGTATTTTTAATTTCGTAATGTGACTACTTCAATACAAAACATTTTTTGTAGCTAGGGAATTTGATGTGGAGTGTTGAGTTTGTGATATTCCCTAGCAGTGGCTGTCTATAACATTTAATTTTATAACAATAAAGAAATGTTAAATCAACTTTTTGTAGAACAGACAAGACAATTTGCTGTCTTTTTCTCCAAATAATCAATCATGAAGAAAACTTTTAACAATAACATTATGAACTTAAAATAAGCTGATTATTTTTTGTAAGAAATGGCTAGCTTTATGTCAAACAATCTTATCTGTTACCTGCAATTGATAAGAAATGTAAGTTCAATGTCTATTGTATTGATAAACCTCTATCTTATCTTTACAGCTTATTGGTACTGCCAAGATAATGTATGCAAGTGAAAGATCAGAGGTGAATCCCAACGAAAGGCACATGACACAGAAAACTACAAACTTGACATTCTGCAGATACATAGCTGTAGATGAAACAGTTCGATATACGCCCCATCCTGTTGATCCAACTAAAACCCTGCTGAAACAAGAGGCTGTGGTAACAGTACAAGTAAGTATTTATTATTTCAAATGGTAGTTTTATTTCAATAAAAGTATAAATACTCTATTTATTATGAATATGATTTACCTGCTTTTGTAAAAACAATGTTTCTGCCTCATTTTCAAATATAGAACCCGTATACTACCCGTACTTGTACATAAGCACCATCAACCAATTACATTAGGACCTCGACAGTGAGATGTGGCTACCTTTGCCGAACTTGCTTAAACTTATATCCAGCAAAGAGTGTGTCTCAGACAATTTTTGGGATATGCAATAACTAGCTGTGGGTGTGTAACCTGCAATTTTTCCATTCCCATGGGAATGGCGAGATTAATTGTAACCTATGTTTTGGTGGTCCAGTTCGTCAATTTACTTCGTCTGAAAATAGGAATTTTGCATGTGAAAAAGTAACAAGCATACACACACACACACACACACACACACACTTTCACCTTTATAATATTAGTGTGATTAACTCTGCTTAACCATTAATGGGTTTATGTTAAATATATATACACATAGGTGTGACTGAATGAAGTTATGTGATGACATATTTTTTTGAATGCACTATGAACAAGTATTTGACCACCATCCTGAGTGATGTTAAGTAGATACTAATACTAATAGGTATAATTTGATTTATTTTCCAGGGTGTTCCACTGAGCAGTTATATGGAAGACTTACTTGCTAATAAAATTTCACTGAATGCTGGTAAAGGAAGGCAGGCTATAGAATGGGTTATAGGTAAATTGGACACTGAAATCAAAGGCTTAGCTTCATCAGCATGTAAAAGCACCGACGAACTGCTGACCCAGACGAAAAAATCTTTGGATGATATCACGACAACGGCAAGAAAATCAATGGATGACATATCTTCCAAGGCTAAAAGGTCACTTGACGATATAGAAAATTTTGCTAAAGTAAATGCCAATCAACGAAGCTGAAAAGAGGATTGATTCACAGCATCATGTTGTAGTTAATGGACTGTGCTTAGACAGAAGTGTGTTATCCACCTAATGTACCTTTTTAGTTAAATAATAGAATGTATGCATATTTAATTTTACTAGGTGCCTACTAATTTGATGTTTATTTATAACTTATGTCTTAGAACTGATTGATATCTTGCTGTGAACTGAAGAAAGAATTGCTAACTCTATAATGTTTGTCAGATGTATTGTGATTGTGATAATTGGAATATGCTATTCCAGCACCACTACTACTTTATGAATGATGATAGTCTAAAACCTTTATTAATAACTTTGTACAAAGAGATATAAAACTAGAATGCTGTTGAATATTTGTCTTAATAGTTTGCACTGTAAAATAAAATTATATGAACAGTATACTTATTTCTAGTTTCTTCTCAGTTCTTTCGTCCCATAGGCGACACTTATTGCTCCCCATTTGGGTTTAGAAAGGAAAAGCTGAGTACTGCCGCTCCCTATTGAGAAATTGCTTCTCTCTCAACACCGTTGCGTAGTGTTAGAGAAGGTTAATTGTACCTAAATGAATAGCGCGAGTGAGAATGAGCGCGCTCTCCGAACTGCTGCATAGTACTAATAGTTACTTAACGCGCCTTAATGGTGGATTTACACTGGTGACTAACGTCGCGCGGTTTTTGCTGTGGCTATAAATATCCAACCGTATAAATGACCATTCGACTAAGTTGCAACTTTGTAAGAGACTACAGCCGCAAGG
Organism: Conopomorpha cramerella; assembly: GCA_012932125.1. Classification (NCBI taxonomy): domain Eukaryota; kingdom Metazoa; phylum Arthropoda; class Insecta; order Lepidoptera; family Gracillariidae; genus Conopomorpha; species Conopomorpha cramerella. Next base: position 572 of record SJJU01001274.1, on the reverse strand, counting down.
CCCAAAGTTGAGAAGTATCAGACTGGTGTATATTGACTATGAGTATACTACTACTGACTATGAGTAGGTATACTTTACTTCTTTAGTTTCAACTAGACTCACAAACTCATGTCGCGAGCAGAGAGTACCCTACGTACAAAAAGTACTTGGACAGAGAATCACCAATGTCAACCAACGACCTAACGTGTCCATTCTCTTAAACTTATGTACGTAATCAATAATAACACTTAGGTTCAGAATTACCTATAAGTCGGATCTCTATATCCCACTTAAGGTACCTTACAATGTGTTAATAATAATATTAATTTATTTGACTCGAAGATCATTCCAATACAATAACAAATGTAACAAATCAAAACTTTCCAATGATGTATCAAAAGTCCTTAGTCATAGTGTAGATACTGTTTTATAGCGTTTGCTATCTACGGCAACATGCGGTCGGAGCGGCCATATTCTGTCGGACCTAATCTGGCCAATTTTAGTGTAGCAAATTTTTCCTTCGGGATTATGTTTCTAACAAATCTTTACTAACCCCTGGAAAAAGATCTTTCCTATCAGAGCAGTTGGCCGCG
>SJJU01001273.1:0-54794 GCA_012932125.1 Conopomorpha cramerella | reverse complement strand
TAACGGGATAAAACGTTTCTATGAAAAATCTAAACCGCTCAAGGTAGACGCTTGAAATTTGGCATGCAGGTACTTTAGTACACTTAAAGCTTAGGTGCAACAGGCTATTGGAAAATTCCCATGGGAACGGGAGTTATCGGGAAAAAACTTTTGTGTGATAAACCGCTCAAGTTAGACGCTTGAAATATAGGATGCAGGTATTAAACTACGCGAATGAAATCGCGGGGCGACCACTAGTTATACAATATAAAAATAAGTCGGGTTTTCCTCCCTGACGCTATAACTCCAGAACGCACGAACCGATTTCCACTGTTTTGCATTCGTTGGAAAGGTCTCGGGCTCCGTGAGGTTTATAGCAAAGAAAATTCAGGAAAAAATTCAACAGAAAAGCGGGTAAACGAACCGAACTGTTATGATGGTTGTTTCCCACGAACATATAAAAGGAATTAAAAGTCTAGTAAGCATTATCATATTGCATTTACAAGAAATGCAATATGATAGATTTGTTTGTTCGAAATGTGTGGGAACGACAATCGTAACCTACGACCAGCAGACCGGTTTCGATCATTCGTGAAGCAACACATTTTCCTGAATAAATTTATATTTAATTAATTAAAATTATTTTTTTAAAACTTGCTTCGCAACCCACTCCGTAATAGTGGTGTCAGAAGTGGGATTTGCTGGTGAAACTCGGAAAAACCAGCATCCTGTTTTCTCGATTTCGGATCGGAAACAGTGGACTTTTACCGTGTCTCCGGGGTGTACTACCTACCATATCCAGTGAAAACATCACCTCGTCAAACTTATCTGAAAGTGATTATAAATAATCAAAGAAAACGAACTGTGCCTGTGTTACAAAGTGACATCGAACTTAATTCCTACATCGGCCATCGCCTCTGCTCGATTGTGCGAGCCTCTTCAGCATTTCTTTCGTTACGAATAACGAAACACCGATTACACCATCGTCGCTACCGTGTCGTCTTGTGGATCTTCGACGGACCATCTACGTGTCCTTTCGCCTTCTAACGGAAACCTTCATCATGAGGATAGCGTTCGTGGTCGCGGCTTTGTGAGTAAATCATTCTATTTCGATAATTAATTCTATATATCTATTCTATTGAGTGCTTGAGATATTCATACAATTTTCCAATTTATAAGTAGATTATATTCTAAGTTTTCAAGATGTCTAATCCTTGTCCAAGTCCCACTCCCGAGAGCAAAGTAGAAAAACGAACGCCTAAGATTAACATCGCTGAGGTCTTTCCAATACAAGTCTTGTGTGGGTTTGTTAATCCATACAAAGGAGAACGTGAAACGCTCCCTGCATTTTTAACAAACTGCCAAAATGCTCTCGATCTAGCATCAGATGGGCAAAAGGAACTGTTACTAAAATATATAATTTCAAAATTGGAAGGGAAGGCACAAATAGCCTGCTCTAACAAAATATTTGACAAATTTGACGATTTGAAAAACTTTCTTCGGCAAAATTTCGGCGAAAGAAAGCACTACAATCACCTACTTCTAGATTTACAGAGTTGTAAACAACAAAATAATGAATCTGTAGCTCAGTTTGCGCTCAGGATTGAGACGTGCCTTACAGCACTCCAATCCGAAATTCATAACTCCGACAGTCTTAAAAAGGAGTTAGCCGGTCGTATAGCTATGACCGAAGATTTGGCTCTTTTCACATTTACTTTGGGTTTAAATCCACGACTGAGTACAATCGTTAGATGCAGAGAACCTAAGAATCTGAATGCCGCTGTTAATGTTGCTCTCCAAGAAGAGAAACTTCAAAATCTCTTTTTTCAAACAGTTAAAATAAAATCTCCTGTTTGTAAAATTTGCCACAAGTCCGGGCATTCGGATTCTGAGTGTTATCTGAAACGCAAACAGTTAACACCAAATTTTAATAATTCGTCTAATAATCCATCCTCGAGTTCGTCGCATATACCTATCTGTTCCTATTGCAAGAACAAGGGTCATCACATCTCTCAATGCCGAAAAAGGCAATTCAATGAAAAACGCAAAGCTTCAACATTTGAAGCCTCTAAGCACGTTGAAGTCGACGATGGATTTGGCGAGGTACAACCCTCTATTTCTACCTGTGACAATGATTTAAACGAGTAGAAAGGGTCGCGCCTACGTGCCAGCGCCAACCCGATATTTTTGGCACTAAATCATTTCTAATTCTAAGTCCCCACTGCATTTTAATCCAGCCGAAAAGTCCCATCCTAAATTTTCACTCAATACTAATTCGGACTTTAAAGCTGGATGGACTAAACGTACTAAATCATTTTCTAATTCTAAGTCCCCACTGAATCATATTCATGAAGGTCAACCTACTTCTATTTCTTGTTCAAATACTGAACCAGGTTGCACCTCGGAATGGACTTTTAACACTGAATCTCTATTTAACGAAATTATTTCTCAAAATTCCGTACCCGAATCAGAGGGTCGTATATACGATATTTTCCAATCTCGCAGACCTAACTTACCGTATATCGAAGTTACAACCTCACATACAAATTCTTCTATTCGTTTGCTTGTAGATACAGGAAGTTCAATTTGTATCATAAAAAAATCATCACTCACTGAATTACCCATCCTTAAGGATGAAATAGTTAAAATTAAAGGCATAAATGATATAAATTCATATTCAAACACATTAGGAACATTTTCTTTAACTTTGACACTAAACAGCCAATCACAGTTTCCCCATAATTTTCACGTAGTAGATAAAGTAGGCCTAACCAGCTATGACGGCATTCTAGGAAATGACTTCCTAGACTTTTACAAAGCAACAATACAGTACTCTAAATCAAAGCTGATAATATCAGACAACGAAACCATTTGTTTCGATATCAAAACCTCAGAACCAACTTACATTGTTCCTCCAAGAAGTGAAATGTTCATTGAATGCCATGTTACTAACCCTCAACTTAAAGAAGGGTTAATTTTATCAAACACTCTCAAAGAATACCCCAATGTTTATTTTTCTAAATGTTTAGTACAAGTACAAGCAAACGAAATGATAAAATTATCTGTTTTAAACACTTCCCAAAACGAAGTAATTTTACAAAATCTTAAATTTACTTTAGAACCAGTTTCCGAAATTTTAGAACTCAATTCAAGTTCAACTGAATCGACCTCAGTCGAACACTCATATTTTTCTATCCCTGATTCAAGTCGCGAAAATCGTATTCAAAATCTACTCAGATGTGGACATATGAACCACGAAGAAGAGCTCATAATGCGTAATTTATGTACCGAATATAGTGATATATTTTATCTAGATGGAGATCATCTTACTGCTACATCAACCCTTCAACACGAGATCAGGACTACTTCCGAAATTCCAATTCATGTTAAGACATATCGTTTCCCAGAGTTTCATAAATCGGAGGTAGCCGGTCAAATTAAATCTATGCTTAATCAAAAAATTATTCGACCTTCTATGTCTCCCTGGTCAGCCCCCATTTGGGTGGTCCCCAAAAAACAAGATGCGTCCGGTAAAAAGAAATGGCGCATAGTGATTGATTATCGCAAGCTAAATGAAATAACAATCGGCGACGCTTATCCTATTCCTAACATAACCGACATTCTAGATCAATTAGGACATAGTAAATATTACTCCACGATTGACCTTGCATCATCATTTCATCAAATTTTGATCTCTGAAAAGGATGCCCCTAAAACTGCATTTTCCGTGCCTAACTGTGGCGATTTAGCAGGCCATTACGAATTTACTAGAATGCCCTTTGGTCTACGTAACTCGCCATCAACGTTTCAACGCCTTATCAATATTGTACTCTCTGGAATGCAAGGAATTCATTGTTTTACGTATATGGATGATGTAGTAATTTTCAGCCATGACCTTCAAAGTCATGTCCAAAAACTTAAGTTAGTGTTTGACAGACTGAGAGAGCACAACTTAAAATTACAACCCGATAAAAGCGAATTTCTATGTCGTGAAGTGCAATACCTTGGTCATATCATAAACGAACACGGGGTGAAACCTGATCCTAAGAAAGTTCAATGCGTCATCGACTTCCCAATTCCAAAATGTCCTAAAGACATCAAAAGTTTTCTCGGCCTGGTAGGCTATTATCGTCGTTTTATCGACCATTTCTCCCATATTACTAAACCAATGACAAGCCTTCTCAAAAAGAATGTTACATTTGTATGGGCAAATGCTCAACAAATGGCTTTCGACACTCTTAAACAAAAAATTACCACTGCGCCTATCTTACAATATCCCGATTTTACTAAACCTTTCATTCTAACCACTGACGCATCAAATTATGCCATCTCTGCCATTCTTTCTCAAGGCGATGTCGGAAAAGATCTCCCCATCGCATTTGCTTCAAGGACTCTAAACAAAGCCGAGGGAAACTATTCTGTCACTGAAAAGGAATTTTTAGCGGTCGTATTCGGCACAAAAACTTTCAGACCCTATTTATTTGGCTACAATTTCAAAGTCGTTACGGATCACAAACCCCTTCTGTGGATTCTTACTGGTAGTGGTACCGATCACAGCTCAAAGCTCATCCGCTGGCGTTTAAAGTTAGCTGACTTCGATTACACGGTCGAGTATAAAAAGGGAAAGATAAACTGTAATGCAGACGCTTTATCCCGTAGCCCGGTCCTAACAACAGACAGCTCTCCTTTCAGTCCTTCGTCCTTGGAGACATATGACAAATTTCTCGAACATAGTCGTCAATCCTCTGTATCTTACGACACTGTCATTCAGGAACATAATGATTCCCTTTTAAAAGCTAAGTGCAAGCTAATCACTTATCCTACTTCCATTGACCTCGATGACTCAATCCCATATTGCTCTGAAATCTTAAACACATCTAAAAGCGACCCCGACATACGTCACATAGAGCGTGAACTGCTGAATAGTCATAACACTATTAGTGATAAACATGTGTTCACTCATCTGTTCTTACGAGTACATCACTACGATGAGTACTCATATAAAGATATATTCAATATCCTTCGTAACTATCGAGATATGATTATTATCTGGTACCAAGACCAGAATGAATTTGCAATATCCGACTTTAAAGACTCTTTTAATAAAATATCTTATACTAAATTATATAACATATTAGCTTTCTTATTCCACGGCACTGGTATCAAAGTAAATATATACAAGAACAGTATCATATTTCCCACACCTGATGAGGTCAAACGCATTCTAAAGGAGCATCATGATTCTCCCTCAGCGGGTCACCCGGGCATTTCCCGAATGTTTGAAAGAATTAAATCTATGTATTGGTGGAAAAACATGCGCCAAGATGTCGAAGACTATGTTAAAAATTGTAAATCATGCCAAATTAATAAACCGTTACGACAAACAACCCGTGCTCCTATGGTAATAACTTCCACCGCCACCAGACCTAACGAAAAATTATTTCTTGACCTCGTAGGCCCTCTCCCTGAAACTTCTGACTTCAAATACAAATTTATTCTAACCTTACAAGATGACTTGACCAAGTATTCCCAAGCTTATCCTATGGTCACGTGTTCAGCTGAAGAAACAGCTAAACGCCTTGTTTTATATATCTCACACATGGGTATTCCTAAAATGATAGTCACCGATCAAGGCACGAACTTTTGCTCCGAATTGTTTCAGCAACTTGAACGCCTTTTCGGTATAAAACACATTTTCGCATCTCCTTATCACCCACAAACATGTGGTGCACTCGAAAGGAGTCATTCCACACTCAAAGAATATCTCCGATCATATGTGGAAGATAACAACCAATCCTGGAATCTATACCTACAAACTGCCATGATAGCATATAATTACAATGTCCACTCTACAACTAACTTTTCCCCTCATGAACTTATTTTTGGATACAAGCCCTACATTCCTCTAAGCATCGATACTTTAGACACTAATTCTTACTCCGATTACATAAGAGCACTTAACCATCGACTCTACTACAGTCGACAGAGAGCCCGACAAAACATTGAGGCCTCAAAACAAAAGTCGAAAAATTATTATGATGCACGTACGAAACCTATTAATTACAAAGCTGGTGACACAGTTTATCTACGTCACCACCATAAACAAAACAAGGCCCTATCCCCAGTATGGAAAGGCCCTTATCGTATAATCAAGCTAAACGGTAACCATACTGCGACTTTACTTATAAATCGCAAACACGTGCGTCATCACTTTGACGAGCTCAAGCACGCACCAAATGTAACTTAATAAACAACCTATAAATACTATTTCGTCCGTATCTATTATTCCAGGGCCGCGCTATCATGCTGCCAAGCCCGCTTTGCTACTCAGGTTCACGGGATTCCCGGGCTATACTTCGATCAACTTCAAGATCTGAAGTATACAAATGATAATTGGGATGTCGTAACGTATCTAGATATAAGTCATATACAACCTCATTTGAGTAAAGTAAATTTTATGCTTGACAGGGTTACATCGTTTTGCACTAACGCCGTATCTTCCAAAATTCAATTTGACTGTACTAATAGTATTAACTCTCTAAGGAATCAACATGCCAATAACATAAAGAAGTTTTCATCTGTGTCTTATCTTACATCTAACAATCCTATCTCTCATCGCACAAAGCGAGGGCTGATAAATGCAGGTGGTTCAATACTGAAAACGCTCTTCGGAACACTAGATTCCGATGATGCAGCTAAGTTCACCGATGCCATACACGAAGTACAGTCAGACGAAAATAAAATTGCAACTCTGATGCGTGACAACATTCATGTAATTAAGTCTACAATAGGTAATTTTAACAATTCAATGTCTAAGATTAATGAAAACGAAAAACGTTTAACATACAACTTTGACCTTATTGAAAAGTCAATCGAACAGCTGTCGAACATAAATGATAAACTTGATATAAAATCAAAGTTGAGTCTATTATTTAGTAGCTTAGATAGTATTCTTATGTCTCTTTCATTTGATATCGATGATCTTAACAATGCAATATTATTTAGTAAAATGAACATATTGCATCCGACTGTACTCAGTCCTTATCAGTTGTTCAATGAGTTAGAACAAAACAGAAACAGCCTACCTAAGCATTGCGAATTACCAGTTTCTTTGACCCTTCAGAACGTACATGAACTTATTGATATATCTACTTTAATTTGTTACTATCATTATAATAAGATTGTTTTAGTTTTAAGGATTCCGCTCGTCCTTCCTCAAACTTACGACCTTTATCAGGCCATTCCTTTCCCTGTTCCGTATGATATCTCAAAGCCAGATATGTATGCACTCATTTCACCTACTAGAACATACATAGCTATCAGCAAAGATAGAATGTTTTACTCTTTATTCGAGAACGTGAATCAATGCAAACTCGTCAGCGGCCAGTGTTATGTGTGTGCGCTAAACAGTGTGTATTCAACTATAGCTAATCCTACATGCGAAACGGTGTTAATAAGTGAAGTTGCTACTAAGCTACCGAAAAACTGTGAGATAAAACTGTTACATGGATCTATTGATGTATTTCATAAGTTAAGTAGAAATAAGTGGATATATGTACAATCTGACCCTGGTAAATGCCATATTACTTGTGAGAATGATCCTAACAATTACGACGAAGTTTTATTTGGAACTGGTATTCTTACTTTGCCAAAATATTGCAAAGCTTATTTTAAAACTTTACAATTTAGTGCCAGCGAAGTATATGTCTCTAATGTTACTTCTTCAATGTCCTCTTTTAATCTAATAGAAGATGACTGCTGTGAAAAGTCCAAAATTAATGAATCCCTTTCAAAACTGCCTTTCGTTAAATTAAATAATGTGAATAATTTAGATTATCTATTACACGCTAGCGTCCATCTTGATTCGCTTGAAAAAGAATTAAATAAATTAGAACATCCTTCTCATTTTGAAAAATACAGCACTCATTATCTATCGGCTACTTATATTCTAACTATTTTAACTTTAGGTTACATGTTTTATAGATTTAAGAAATTGATGTGTCCTAAGAGTCCATCCAGTTATTGTGTACAAATATACAATCAATGTCATAACAAACGGTCCACTAAATCAAACATTCATCCCTTACAATCTGTGAACACTCTTTGTACACAAACGACAGACTCATCTGGGACTGACGAAGATGATGTCAGCCAATCAGCTGCTCCAACGCCAGTAAAGCGTAATATCATTAAATAAATTACTTATTTACTAATGTTTTATAAGATTTTTGTAAGGTTTTATCTATAATGTATAAGACGAATGGGAACTTACCTTTTCTTGTTTGTATCCTTTATTATGTTTATTAGTGTCTAGATTATGTGTGTAATTAAGCTAAGATCTTAATCCTAATACTTACCTACTATTTTGTAATGTTGTAATACTATTTTGTAATACTTACCTATTGTTTGTAATTACTATCATGAATGATCAAAATCGATGAAATTTCACATCACCCTAAGGGATGATGCTCAATCTCGACCGGGGGGCTGTTATGATGGTTGTTTCCCACGAACATATAAAAGGAATTAAAAGTCTAGTAAGCATTATCATATTGCATTTACAAGAAATGCAATATGATAGATTTGTTTGTTCGAAATGTGTGGGAACGACAATCGTAACCTACGACCGGCAGACCGGTTTCGATCATTCGTGAAGCAACACATTTTCCTGAATAAATTTATATTTAATTAATTAAAATTATTTTTTTAAAACTTGCTTCGCAACCCACTCCGTAATAGTACGCCCATACCAAATTACAAGTGTCGACGTTTCGCCGTTTGGGCTGTGCGTTGATATGTCAGTCAGTCAGTCAGTCAGTCAGTCATTCAGTCAGCTTTTCCTTTTATATATTTAGATAATATTACTAATAGTACATCTGTAGCCTAGTTGTCAAGTACTTGAACTTGGCTGCGTTCTATCGCCTCAGGCAATTTTTGGGATTAAAAGGCTGTAAAGGGTAAATATTTTATTAGCGTTACCCCGGCGGCGTAACACGTAATTTGTCCCGTTCCCAAAGGAATTTGAAGATAAGTTATAGCTTATGTGTTAATTCAGGATGTCAGCTACATACATACATTTCACGCCTGTCTCCCAGAGGGGTAGGCAGAGACTACATATCTCCATTTCATTTCACGTCACGGTCCTGACATACCCCTTTCGCTTCATCTACATTCATACATCTTTTCATACATGACCTCCGGTTTCGAGTACTTTTCACGCCACCTTCGGCCAGGACATCACCAATCTGGTCAATGTCAGCTAACTTCATATAAAAATTTATTTTTTTTTGGAAACGATCCAGTTCTTTACATGTGAAGTAGTACAAACATTCGCCTTTGTAATATAATAATATTAGCGGCGTTAAACGCTCGACCACAATCTTGTCTGGTGTTAACAAGTTATATGATTTACGATGGAGCACACTTACATACGAGTAAAAGGTACCTATGCAATACACTATGGTCTTGAACACGTCCAGTCCAGACTATACTACACATAAAACACTGTAAAGGCCAACGCAGAGATTTTGGTGAATTCATTTTCATCATTTTCCTGACCTTATCCCACACTAGATGGGGTCGGCGCAACACGTTTCTTTTCGCCATTCATCTCTATCATTCGTCATCTCTGCAGTTACACCTTTCACGCACATATCATTTTTCACACAGTCCATCCATACCTTCTTTGGTCTCCGTCTTCCCTTGTATCCACGGAAATTAAATATCTACCCGATATGGATGACGTTCCGTTTTCTTATAGTAAAAGCGCGAAAGGGCATTAGACTGTGCCCTCTAACCCTGCCCTGAGACCCGTGTAGCTCAGTTTTCTTATCTTCAAAGTCTACGAAAAAATACAGTCCCGGTTTTCAAAGCGTAGTCGACATGGCCACTTGTAAAGGAAAATGAACTCATTTTACCAAAAGTATGTACCCATGTAACACAATTTAACTTGATTGGTAGTGGCCCCATCGTCGTTACACAGATTTACGCGCCGGTTTTTCGTACACGAGTTTCCTTACGTTATTTTCCTTCACCGTAAGAGGGTTACAAAACCGGCTTTCTGTTAAAACAAGAGGAGCTCATGTCTGATATTGCAGTTATATTATGTATTGTTGTACAGATTGCTTACACTGCAGCTTTTTTTTCCTAATTTATTATTTTACTTACCCCAGCACAACTTTTCCCGTCATGGGGGTCGTAAGAGGCGACCGAGGGAGCTCTCCAGAGAACGGGCAGCAGCGCTCTCTGTGAGTTAAACCACAACACCACTGCAATCGCCAACCCGCCTGCCAAGCGTTAGGCGATTACTGGCATTTCACCCCAATTGACGGATCTCATTGGGGGAGGCCCTCGTCCAGCAGTGGACGTCATGTGGCTGATGATGATGATTATTATTTTATCCCCACAATAGCAGTACTGTACAGAATCTCAACAAAATATATCGCGATCGCACTAAATGTAGTCTTGGCCTCGCTAAAGTGGAATTAGAGAAATAAGAAAATGACCGTTCGTTTCGTATCGATCTATTCTTGTCCGAAAACGTCCACAAATCGTAGCTCCCGATGCTATAGGTATGCTTGATTAGACCAATGACAGCGCGTCGCAAAAACGAATAAAGTGGCACGAAACGTTTTTCAGTTCATTTTTTCGAACGGATTTCATTTTCGTTCCCGCAGGTTAGCCCAACGGCTTACAGGACGCTCTTTGCTCCAGTGCTATTTATTACACAAAACGACTGCGAGATAGCTATCCGTCGCATATCGCACATGACACGTGTTGAGTGAGTGCTCAGCAGTTCTAGGTATAAGAATAGGACCGAGGTTATCCCTTGCCTGTCGTAAAAAAACTACTGTAAAGGCGTGTGGGCTTTTGGGTGCGGCCTCCGTTAGGCGACGGCGGTACCGCGGTGACCCTGGTACCGCCTTACGACAAGCGTCTTGCTTCGAGCGCTCCCATCGTGGAGACGGTCCGTGAGGGTCAATCGCGGCTAGGGCTACCCGTGAACGAAGTGCCTCTGGCTGTTTCTGGTGCTGTGACGCGGGAGTGGTTATGATGGGGTCTTAGTGGGCGCGAGTCCCACATAAACCCACTGCCGTCCCCGCTAGGTGGTGGAGTATTCATCATAGAAGATTTCCCCAAAATAAAGAAAGGCACAGTAAAGAAAAAATGTTCCGAAGATGTAGTACAGATAGGACGTACCTATAGGTATATAAACTTTTATGTGATAGAGGCACATAAAATTGAATTCTCCTGTTTCCCATAGGAATAGGCAGAGATTACAGCTATCCATTTCCCACGATCCTGACATAGCACTTTCACTGAATCAACATTCATCAATCTTTTCATAGGTATAGGCACGTCAAAAAAGTTTTAACGAAATCTAGACATGTCCATTGTTATTTTGTACGAAACGAGTTAGTTCTATTTTGTTTTAGACTTCACGGAAAAAGTTGAGTGAATTTTATATTAATCTCATAAAAATAAATATGATGATGATGATGATGATCCTCTTTGTGTTATGGAATTAACAGAGAGACGCTGCTTGCATTTTTTTAAATGAAATAGGCCCCTGGCCTTCATTTTAACGTAGGTGTATTTAAATAAAACTGAAAAGTACGTACGTCCTCAACATCTGCAGGACTGAAACAAATTGCATAAATCTTATTTTTACGTGTTTACAACATAAAAAAGTAGCGTCTGTGCTCCTGTTGGTCCGAATCCTTGACTTGTAACCGGGAGGTCGCGGGTTCGAGTCCGGCTACTTGGAAGTGTACCAATGGGACTCTTTTTCGGAGCCTATGTACGAAACGTAACGCTTGTACGGTGAAGGACAACATTGCGATGGAACCCGCACACCACAAGGTGTGTGAACCCTACAACGGCGATGGGCTCACCCCCTGTCACGTTGTGTTAAATATGCTTGGTGTACCGTGGGCATTTGCTTTAGCAAGTGCCTCTGCCTACCTCGCTTAGATATTCAAAGGCTTGAAGTGTATTTATGTTTATTTTTATTTCTTTTACGACATAAAAAAATATAGACATGACACCATTTATGAAAAAAAAGTTAAATTTAATTCTCACGTGACTGGGAAAAGGCACAGGGCTTAAACTAATGTTAGCATTTAGTTAATGTTAACAGTTAACATTATATGAAAAATTAAGTGTTTTTCGTCCCTCGAAGCAATTTTTGTAGATAAGAGCAACAAAATACCTACTCAAAATGGAAATGGTTTGTACATAAATTAACTCAATGCGCGACTAAGTCACTTATTGTTGATTCAAAAGTCGCCCAAACTCCAAACATTCTGTCTAAACAATGACGGATTATGAGTGAGTGTTTGTTTGTATGTATGTATGTTTATGTAAATTAAAGCAAAGTAACCTTTAGAGAAGCCGAAAACAAATCACAGTGGCGTGCAATTGGACATGCCTATGTCCAGCAGTGAACGAATATGGACTGACGAACCTTTAGAGGCTTCAAGAGGTAAATACCATTTTTTATCATTAAGAACAAGCGTTTGACCACCATTCTGCCTGATGTTAAACAGCAATGTGGTCTACGATGGAGCACACTTGTTCATTAGGTACCAATTCACCCGCGACTTGAAGACCTTCAGAGTGTACTGCGCAGGAAACACAGACTCCGGCAAGTCATTACACATTCTTGCAGTTCGCACTATGAAAGTAGACACAAACCGTTTTGTTTGCATAAATGGTAAATCCACCTGGTATGGATGACGTTTTGCCGTTCTCCTGGTTGTCCTACTGTACCTATGAACAGATTTTTTCATGTTATTAATTTTTATCTCGGTTTCCTGTTTTATTTTGCCGTGTGCTGCGATAATACGAGGGATTCCTTCCTTTCTCTTTTTTTGTGTAAGCTGGTTTATTAAATAAGGCACATCAGTCTTTAAATGATGCCGATTCTATGACTTACAATATTATGTTTAACCGCGAAATTGTATGGCTAAAAATGAACTTATGGTGTACCTTTAAATCCATCCTTCAATCCATCCTCCAAAAAATATTTCCCTTAGCAATATCGTGAGTTTAATGTAATACTAAATAATAAAATCCTGAAACGTATTTACTATGATGTAGAAAATATTTGTTCTTAAAAACAAGTAAGTATTTATGCTGAGTACTTGAAACTCTGAAGGGTTCGCCTGACCCCACTGTTTGTCCCAACGGAGTGCTGCTGCTGGCCTAGATAAGCTAAAAGTTGCCGAAGAAATCTGAGCCGTAACTCCTAAGGATTCACACACCATTATAGCCCAAGATCGCCCAAACAGTATAACTCAACATAGCAACAAATACACCCAACGGTTGTGAACTGAACTTTACGACCTTAACCTGTAATCCTGTTGTTAAATTTTTACAAGCCAATGTAGTCTTTTTATGCACGGTTATAAAATTCAAATTTGTGCGTTCATCGGATCCTGGTATTGCTTTCGGCAATTGAATCTGCGAACCAACAACCATTGAATGTGAAATGACAGATCAGTGTTATGTTCACAGTATTATTTATGTTATATGCGGAAATACCGCGGTTTATTGGATCATATTCCTATGATTAACTTGCAACGGGTTCAAACTGTGTAGGTTAAGCACCACTACTGTTCAATATAGGGCACGTACATAAATAGGTCTGGTATATGCACATAAAAAGTCACAGCTATTTACGACAATATGAGTTTTATTAATAACAAGCTGTCCCCTGCAAACAATTGTTTTGCCATGGGAAGTCGTCTTTACACTTCGTGTATTGGAAGAAACAACTTTTAAACCTTCCCTGGACTTCCAAGTGTAATTCAAGATTTTAATTAGCCAAATCGGTCCAGCCGTTCTCGAGTTTTAGCGAGACTTACGAACATCAATTCATTTTCATAATTATAACTGTATTATAACAAATAATTCATTAATTTCGACCAAATTTGATTACCATAAAAACGATTCTAGTAAGTTAATCTTAAAAGAGAGACATATACTGCCGCAGACATTTTTTTAGATCCTTTCAAGAGGAATAATTCTTTCATACACATATATCTTGGCTATCTTGAACCATTTTCGCAGCGCACGCAACGGAAGCCCTCAAGGATGATAAATTTTCCACGTTTTTAGTTAGTTGCAGCGTGTTGTTTAATACTTTAAAGTTACCGTTATCCGATAGGCATGGGTACAAAAATTGAAGAGGTTCCTTTTTGCTGTGAACAGACAAGCCTGGATCTTGTACGGGCATTAGATAGATGACCGTTCCAAAGTTACCTACCTCATCATCATCGTCAGCCCATAATAATATTTGTCCACTGCTGGACATATGCCTCTCCAATTGCACGCCACTGTGATCTGTTTTCGGCTTCTCGCATCCAACTTCTGAATATTGGAAAACAAAGTTACCTCGGGTAGCAATTATTCAACACGTTACCTAATATGTGAATTCGCGAATTATACACGAATGCAAAATCAGATAATAGCCTATACACGAATGCAAAATCAGATAATAGCCTTGGCGGTTCCAGCACATAGTTAAGACGCCTAAGAGGCCTTCGCGTGGCTTGGAAAGATCTACAGCTGAATAACCACTTATAAAACACCTTGCCGGCTTACCTCTAAGGTGTCATAGACATTCGGGGGTTTTACAGCTGTCCTACCCGAAGCTATATCAGTAAACAAGCGTGTCCCTGGACCGTTTGAGTAACCGAGATTAACGCTGGGCAGAACAAATACGTTTATGGTAGGTACGAAGATCGACTTCAGTCGTATCATTTGTAAGTTGATCAATAAAGCAGTCTAATAGTTTGATAGCTTGTTGAGTAGGTATTTTCTTAGCAAGTGTCTCTGCCTACCGCTCTTCAGGATTAAAATATTACAATTGTTTTTTTTATGGTTTTGATGACACTTCCTGTATCACTAAAACCTCAATAAAGTAGACAAACTAAGACAGTTTGTTGAGTGGGTATTTGCTTAGCAAATGTCTCTGCCTACCCCGCTTCAGGATTACAATATTACAATTGTGGAATGTATTTAATTTTATGGTGTTGATGATACTTCCTGTGTCACTAAAACGTCAATAAATTAGAGTAGCTGTATTGTGAGAACTTGAAAAATAAACATCGAACCATTGGATTGTCGTTCAGTCTTGTCTTATCGAGATATGCAGGTATAGTAAAAAAAACACAACAACGCACACATTGCCTTTATCCCATCATCATCACCAGCCCATACTTGTCCACTGTTGGACATAGGCCGCTCCAATAGCACGCCACTGTGATCTGATTTCGGCTTTTCGCATCCAGCTTTTGCCAGCCATCTTGCGTATATCATCAGTCCACCTTACCTGAGGGCGTCCTACACTCCATTTGTCTTTATCCCATGTTAAGTAGCTAAAGCACTTGTGTTATAGAATTCAGACAACGAAGTGTTATACTTATTTAAATACACTTTTTTTTATTAATACATGTTTAAATAAAACACCCACACATATTTAACAAGACGTACTTAAAAGCTCATCACATAAGTACCTGTCAGCGATGGGAATCGAACCCATGACCCTACGGAATAGAGGCAGACATGCTGACCACTACACGAACGGGCCCGTTGATAGTAATTCATTACCTTTTATTATATTATACTTAACAGCCTGTTAATGTGTACTGCTATCCTTCATTAGTAACGTGTGTGTGAGATAGGACTACAAGATGACACACTGTCAAGTTTATTCTAAAAGCTAATTGACTATATGTAGGTTTATGTATAAACTAGTCTTTTTGTATTGTGGTACAAGTCGGCCTGCAAATACCACCCGCGTGTTTTTAGTTCTTTTGAATAAAATAAATACATTTGCGATTACTTACCCTCATAAACTTGTAACTCCCCTTTTGGCCCTTGTAATTGTATTTTAACATCACACACGGAACTTTTGGGCAAAATTGCAACTTTCAATTGCTGACTTTGAATTTTCGTATTTAAATATTGAGGTACGAATTTTGCAAAACCATTTTACAAACACACCTGATTAATTAGATCTCATAACTGAAGCTTATTTCACAGAAAATTATGATTCAACATTTCTATTTTGTCAACGCAATTACATAAATTCTTTGTTTGTGTACTGAACTCAATTACGGTACGGATTTTCATCCTCTAGTATACTAATAAGCTCTAGGTTTCCCTTTTGACATATTATTTCGTTAAGCATATAATAGCATTGTAGCAAATTTCAGAAATAACTTAAAACAATAAAGAACCGTCTTCCACCTGTAGAGTTTTAAGACTCATACTATATTGGTGAGACCATCACAACAATATAGAGTTTACATACTTTTCGTAATGCAGATTTCTTCTCGTTGTTTTATGTCACCGCGAACCCCTTTCTATAGTGAAAATAAATGTATTGTCTTGTTTTTCTTGTTGTAGAAAGAATTTTAAAAAGTCGCTCATTAAAAACTAATTTATTCTTAAAGAGGATCCGGTTTCTTCTTTTCCAGAAAGAACATTCAGCAAACAAAATCAAACAGGAGCGACCGGAAATGCCAGTTGCTTTGAAAAAAAAAGTTACTCTAATAAACAGTTTCAAAGTTTGAAAACAACTCCCATAGAGAGAGAAAGAGAGCGCACAGCTTGCCTCACAACGAACTACGAGTATTTACGTATATTTGCTGTTTACTATCTTATGAACTAATTTCATTACTTTGGTTCCTCAAGTTCTGACGGTTCCTCCCGTTACTGATTAAGTTAACCGGAATAAAGGTACCTTCATAGTTACCTACATAGTTTCCAAAACTCCTTTGTACCCTCCACAGAGCGGGTAAGTTAGTACAACTGATAGTGGCTTCAGTTTGTGGCTTTCTGGATTACGAGAATCAATTCTGATTAAAATAGCTACGGGAGGAGTTGCCCACTAGATTTCAATTCAAATCGACGAAGAGAGTACCTACCTCCCTACCTAGTTGTCCGTTTTGTAACTATGTTAACTAGTAAAGAACAGTCAAAAACTTAAATTATTCACAATTCTGAAACCTTTAGTCTAACCTAATAATAACTATATAACATAGGTATAAACAATAATTATGGCGTAATCGATCATCCTATTGCACCCCCTTAAGTTGATGAAACACATCTACCCACACAGATGACAAACAAATTTTGCCAAAGAACCATTATTTCGAAAATTAAAAGACCTATTTCTTGAAATGTCTGCAAAATAACTAATTGCCACTTGAGGCGTTGTATGAGGATAATATAGGGCAAAGCGCAAAGAGAAAACAATGCACAATATAAATGTACTGATACACATGCTCATTAGCGATATGTATTTTGTGCGATTCCCATAATCGATTTTATATGATTGTTACAAGTCAAAGCTTTTTTAAGCTAATTCAATAAAGGAGTATTTCTCAATTTGATCGTATACATTGCTCTTTATGTTTTTTGCTGATAACTCTGTCGTTCATCAACTAATTTTTATGATTTTTAGGAAAAAAAATATTTTCATGGTCCCTTGACAAGTTTTTTTCTTTGTAAAACCCGATAAAACGAAAGGAACTTTAGAAAAACCTATAGTGGACAGCTAGTACAAGTTGAATACGGTACTTTTTTCATAAAAAATATAAATTTACAACGTCGTGTTAATTTACGGAAGTCGCCTTTAAAAGCAGGCCCACTGAGCACGTGTATCAGCCTTAAGGCTTGAGGTGCATTGTAATTTTTTCACACTTGCCATTAGAGTGAGACAAAGCATAAACTTGCCTGTTTGCAGCACTTACGACGTCTTATTGCTCTGTCGTAGTGGCGGCACATTGCTCCGTTCGATACTCTGACAATAATGGTTTTAGTAAAACAACGATGCAGATTGTTTCAGATGGTATCGCAAGACAATGAAACGACGGGTGTGTTGCAGAATTGTGGGCACGTGGGAACAGAAAGACCACGTCGGGTATTTACTGACCAAATCAGAGACGTGCTGTGATAATGCAAAGTGAAGGTAAACACTATAGATGAAGTCGACGTAAAACAAGCAAAAGATGATGTCAAGATCTCAGGAGGATCGATTTTATTTGCCTACCTGTCGTTGTCAATTTTAAATGCTAATTGTCATTGGCAACTATGGAAACGTTATTCTCTCGTTTCCGTAGTTAATTTTAGGGACAAGCCCGCAATCACCCAAGCCCTACCTGCCTCTCGGCGTACGAGCCACTCCCTGGAGACGTATGCGTCTACTTGTTTTTACCTCTTGTCAACGCGCACGTTTTCTTTACTCCATACAAATCCCGCAGTTAATCAGTGTCATTTAAAATAATAATATACTAATCACGCGTATTTTTAGGATCATGTATGAGAACCCTGGGATAGTATTTCGATTTGAACACATTCATAAATATATTTATTATGCAGGCCCAACCTGCCTCCCGGCGTACGAGCCACTCCCTAGAGATGTGCACGTCTACTTGTTTTTTCCTCGTTTTCTTTACTCCATAAAAAGTCTTCTTCTTCTTTTTGAGTCGACAGCGTGTGTGTCCTCATATGTTCTGTGACCAGTATTCAGCCACACACACAGCGTTATCTGTGGCCTCGTACAGGTCCTGCAGCGTGCAGGTGTCGGGGCATGACGGGCAGACTAGAAGGTGATCCATGGATTGATTGGATAGTAAGCTAGTGTCATTTAAAATAATAAAATACTATTCACGCGTGTTTTCCAGACCCTGTATGAGAACTCTGGGATAGTCCTGAAAGACTTTGACCACATTTTTTAATATCTTTATTATGCATATGGATACGAAGCCACAAACTTAATTTTACAAGTTCCGACAACTGAGCTGTACTATGTTCATCCCCCACTGAAACAAAGTAACATTATAAGTACGTTAGAAGTTTCAGCCGAGGTGGAGATTTCCTTATCTGTGGTTATATTCAATAATAGTTTCTATCTCTACGGATGGGCCCAAAAGTTTCTGTTCTAATCATAACTGTGGAAGCAATTGTTGTTACCAGTATTTCTTGAGCTCTTTCTAACGTTAGATGTAAGAAACAATGCTATGGTCTGGTATGGTGGTGTACAATTATTATGAGAATAGCGTCCTGAAAATGTGAGTTAGGTGGAATGATGATTTGCGCAAGATTGCTGGCAGAAGATAGATGTGAGAATTATTTTCATTCATTAATTAATACACTTCACGCCTTTAATCCCAAAGAAACCGAAAACAAATCACAGTGGCACGCAATTGGAGAGGCCTTTGTCTAGCAGTGGACGAAAATGGGCTGATGATGAAAAGATAACAACATGGTACAACATACACCTTGAAATTTACTTGTGCAATAATAATTATTGTGTTACTAAAAGAGTATTTCAAAAAAATAATAGTTTTAAAACAGTTCCGGTATTATATTATGAATTTTTTTACTTCTATATCTCAATTTAACAGCGCACGAGAAGAATAGCCACACTACTCCATAGTCACGATTTTAACTCTGTCGAAACGTGCTCTTTGGTTTAATAGTGGTCTGAAAATACACCAAAAAAAGAATCTTTTAAGTATTGAAAATTAATGTCAGTTTTAAAGCTTTA
The DNA here is from genome assembly GCA_012932125.1 of Conopomorpha cramerella. NCBI lineage: Eukaryota > Metazoa > Arthropoda > Insecta > Lepidoptera > Gracillariidae > Conopomorpha > Conopomorpha cramerella. The sequence goes on along the minus strand of SJJU01001273.1, from coordinate 35,251 downwards.
ACAGATATTTTAATTATTATTTCCAGAGCCAATAAGCTCGAAAATACTTATTGGGAGGAAAATTAAAGGCGCAATATTCCAAAATACACGAACCTATAATTGATGACAAGTTTAATTTCTTGTTAAGTAAGTAATGTTAATGATTTTTAATATTATAAATAATACAGTAATATTCTACTTTACGCAATCAATTATAAGTTAATATTTTCCCATCGGTTACCGGTACAAAAGTGCAACGTCTTTTTCACAACGTAATCATAACTATTAACACTATTTATAACACAAGAATAGCTGAACCGAAATTCTGATCTACAAAATCTCACATCACATATATATATATATATATACTATCATATATATATCATATTATATATACTACACTAATCTATATATAAGGGAGGTATCTTAGAACCTGGAGAAGGACATGGGATACTTTTTATCCCGATCCTGTGTAACGTGGCGTTGTATAGAGGGTGTTATAGTTTGTATGAAATACTGTAGAATAAACTACGCGAATGAAATCGCGGGGCGTCCACTAGTTTCAAATAAACGAGACAATTAAATACGGTGTAAGTTTTTTATGTGAAACTGCGCATTCATACACATTTATCCATTTACATAATAATATACCAAAAATACTATTTCACGCGGACGGAGTCACGGGCACAGATAGTTTTAAAATAACTATAACTTCATTACGTTTAGAATTATTCGTTAGACTTTATGCCTCCTTTTCTCCATTACTCAGCCACAATTTTGTTTTCCACTGCCTTCACTTTTGCACCCGCAATTTCGTTTATACTGTAACCTCAAAGAAAATAATGTTATACGTACGTAGGTTGCGGGTTCAAACCCTTTACCGCGTAGTCGTGGTTACTCTAATGTGTTTAATGTGTGATGAAAAAATTTAATCTCACTGAATTTTGGATCCCCTTTATTTTATTTCTTTTATCCTAAAGCCCCTCGATGTATGAACAGTTCACTTCCATTTTGAATATTACGTAGCTTGCGGATAAAGATCAGGTGTACCTATACAAGTAACAGAATTAGGATCAAAAAGACTATTAAATTTACATAGTATAAACAACGTCGCCTCCCGCTGTCTGTACCTATGTATGCGTATAACGAATTCGTTGCGGTTTTATTTAATAGATAGTTATTCTTCAGGAAGGATTGTATATAATATGTTATACGCATATATTAGCAGAGAAAAATTGTTAATAACAATGCCAAAACAATGTTAGCCGGGTCAGCTGGTCTAATAATAAATGTGAAAGTTGTGAAATGAGTACGGGAAAGAGAACCAGGATTAAGGTATTTTTTTTCTAAAATGGTCACTAAATCGGAACAAATCACTTGAATAATTATATTATACCATTGTATTTGGTTAATAATCTAAACTTTATCTAGAATCAGTGTAATCGAAATTGAACATAATATTACGTGTAGGTTCATTCGATACGTCGGCCAAAGCGTTTTGTCAAAAATTGTCATTCAATAGATAAAAAGCGAGTGCAGGGTTCCCGAAGAATAAAAAAAAAACCTTTTAGAGCACTCAAGAGAAAAATCTCGACGTGTATCATCAGGTAGTTTTTTTTTTAAGTTCATTCGACTCTTTATATTCAAGTCGCGTTGAATCCTAATCCCTGTTTTACGTGACTTATTTTTCGTATCGGGACTAAATATTTCTAAAGGTTCCATAAAAGCAAAGATGTTTTATAGAAAATCTGTGTAAATGAAGAATTTGGTGCGATCAGATGTGCGGCCTTTGTGATTAAGTTATATCCACTCAGGTTCTGAATATTATTTGACATTGTGAATTATTATCACAACTAGATTTTCCCGCGACCTTGTCCACGTGGAAAAGTGACTTTTTATTTTCTAGTTAAAAAAAACAGGTAACTTTCATACGAAATTTTATCGGCCATTCAAACAAATAAGAACCATGAATCATTGTGATCGATAGATTTTAGTTCTCGTCAAGTCAAAAGGAATGCATTTTGTTTCATCTAGTATGGATCAGTACAAGGCTTAGTTATAATTTAAATTGCGGATTTGTTTTCGGGATATTTCTTTGTGCTATCGTGTAATTTGTTCGTTACAAAGCATATTTATCAAAAAATAAAAATATAAATACTTTACTGCAAAGTAAATTCTTTTTGATATTAGTTTCGATAGAAAACTTTTTTTCGTTAGACCATTTGAGGCACCAACCTATTTCCAATCACCCCTTTTTGCGGTTTGATTTTAGTCATGTATTTTCATCATCATCATCATCAGCCCATACTTGTCCACTGCTGGACATAGGCCTCTCCAGTGGGGAATTTTCAGTGCCCTTGTTTCTCTTAGTTATGACAGATGGCGCTAGCTGTATTAGGGGGATAAATGTCAACGAAATGACTAACTTCAAGCACTCAGTATTTAAGGTGACAGTTAATTTCTTTATCGCTTGTTTACATGTTACAAAGGAGTCTGAAGTTTGATTAACTTGCCCAATTATTAAAAAAACTGTACTAAAATACAACTGACAGAAGTCCCGCTGGACACCTACTATCGACATCTAGATAAGCAATTTTTGGAGTTTGAAAATTCCCCATTGCACGTCATTGTAATCTGTTTACAGCTTGTGCCAGCTATCTTGCGCATATCATCAGTCCACCTTTTCGGGGGGCGTCCTGTACTCCGTTTGCCGAGACGCGGTCTCTACTCAAGAACTCGTTTGCCCCAACGGTCATCGTATCGGTCATGTATTTCAATAATTGCACATTGTATTTGGTCTCTACGTAGTTCTAGTTGTTCTGAAAATAAAATCAATGCTTATGAAATGCTATAAGCGCATTTGTCTCTTTTTGACATTTGTCATTATAGTGAGACAGAGCAAAAAGCTTACTGAATAGTGCTTGGTTTACGTTTGTGATTCATCATAAGCGACCCAACGTCCACTGCTGGACGAGAGCCTCCACTGGCTGACGATCGCAGTGGTGTGTTTAACTCACAGAGAGCGCTTCTGCTTTTGGAGAGTCCCCTCGGTCGACTCTTATGACCCCCAAGAGTGACACATGTATTCTACTTGGCGTCACCATAGGGCTTTTAGATTACGGGACTTAAACCTTATTCTTTATAACCGCAATATTATTAAAATAATAATAACAGCTGTGTTTCTTCACCGTAGAAAAGAGTATGCAATTATTTTTACTCATTTTTTTTTTTTTTTTTTTTACGGGGGAATCCTCATGGACACCCGCCGCCATGGGGACAGCGAACGAGGTAGTGTCGGACTCTTACCGACTAAACCCCCACGATGACCTCCGTGTCGCGAGCAGGGCGAGTCCCGGGCGTACCCGAAGGAATTGCGTCAGGACCCGCCCAGCGATCTGTCCGGCACTCGGACTCCGGCTCGGGGCAGACGGTAGCGTGTCTGCCCCAGCGACCTCCATCGCTGACGGCGGTTACCAGGTCATAGGGTAACCGCCGCCCTTCTCGGGGCCGTACAAGCAAGTACCGGGAACCCCACTCCGACACCCACGACCCCAAGGACCCCTTTTAGGACGCCTTATACGCCAGGCAGGGGATACCGTAGTCCTATTCTTGTCTAAACGCCCGGAACTACAGGGCTCAATTATTTTTACTCATAGCTGAAGCTTAATAAAGATATTATTGAAATAAAAAAGTTAATTAAGAACAGCTTTGACTTAATGCATAAAGGAAAATAAATTATCTAGTTTTCACAATGCAGCTGAATAATTTAATGGTTTATAATAATAATAAAACATTTATTTTCAGACCATATATCCATATTATATTTATGTTATGTTCTTCTGCAAAATACGGTGAAGGGAATCATCATGATGTGTTCACCATCGTAGACCATTAACATCAGGTAAGGTTACGGTATGCTCTGTTATTGTGTTTATATAAAAACATTTTAAAGAAAAAAGAACAGGCATCAACTTATAATATTTCACAGATTTGTGGTTTCCTCATGGATGTCATTGTCGGAACTGATCCCTTGGACGTAGTGGCTCAGGCTGTTCCGGGGGCCCCGGCAATAATGCGGGAGCGGTCACCGTGGGGTTTTAGTGGGTGCGAGTCCCACATAAACCCGCCGCTGTCACCATTAGCGGTGGGGTATCCATAAGGGATTTGCCCTCGATAAAAAAAAGGTTTACGCTTAAGATATTATTCAAATAAAAAAGCTAATTAAGAACGGCTTTGACTTAATGCATAAAAGAAAATAAATTATCTAGTTTTCACAATGCAGCTGAATAATTTAATGGTTTATAATAATAATAAAACATTTATTTTCAGACCATAGATCCATATTATATTTATGTTATTTTCTTCTGCAAAATACGGTGAAGGGAATCATCATGATGTGTTCACCATCGTAGACCATTAACATCAGGTAGGGTGGTGGTCAAACGCTCTGTTATTGTATTTATATAAAAACATTTTAAAGAAAAAAGAACAGGCATCAACTTATAATTTTTTTTTTTTATACCACAAGGGTGGCAAACAAGCATGCGGCCCGCTTGATGGTAGGCAGTTACCGCAGCTATGGACGTTTACAATACCGGGGCATCGTTCACGCGTTGCCGACCCTGTAAAAACCTCTTCACTCCTCTTTTGAACTTATAATATTTCACAGATTTGTGGTTTCCTCATGGATGTCATTGTCGGAACTGATCTCTTGGACGTAGTGGCTCAGGCTGTTCCGGGGGCCCCAGTAATAACGCGGGAGCGGTCACCGTTGAGTTTTAGTGGGTGCAAGTCCCACATAAACCCGCCGCTGTCCCCATTAGCGGTGGGGTATCCATAAGGGATTTGCCCTCGATAAAAAAAAGGTTTACCAAGCTGTTGGTCCATGAGATATATTTGCAATTTTATACTTATATGAACCCATGGTTTTGCAGTCTCTTATTTGTGGAATAATAAAAAAAAGAGAATAAATTAAAAAAAACTACTTCACGGATTTCAATAGTTATTTCACCATTAGATTCTACATTATACCTGCGAAACATAGGCTTCATTTTATAGCGAAATTCCCATGGGAAAGAAAATATTTATTTATATTAATATTTCGTAGTTTATTATTCAGAAACTTATAAATTAATTAATTACAGTTTACACATATCCGCTAATGCTTCGTTAACAACTTACTAATAGATTATTTCGATATTATTTCGTAGTTATATACGTGTCGCGTAGTTATGTATTATTTATTAAAAGTTTTCAGAAAGCTGCGATAATTTAAAAGAAAGAACGAGTATCTTTTCTATTATGCACTTCAAAATCTGACAGACTGAGTGCATTTATTCTGAGAGCAAGATATTATAATAATTTACTTTTATTATTTCATTCCCTTTCGCTACATCGTCGTAGTCTGCCAACGTTGTACATACTTAAGTCTTTTCCATTAAACACGTCTCTAGAAATCTTCGGTGCATCGTACTGTCGTGGATACATCGTTTTATTTTTCTTCTTCTGCCTAGCGTTATTCTCAGAAACCCTATTTGCTTAATATTAGACTTGTACGTTGTACTAGCTTTTCACTGCTATTCGAGATTTATATCTTTCTATCCCAAAAAGTTTTGTCAAAATATATTCAGTGTTTTTTGTATGAAGGTGATTTTTTTTTGCATTTCCCCGCATTGTCACCATAATAAAAGTTGTTCGTATTGACGAGTCCAACAACGATTCTAAGACCATTGCTTGGGCTTCTCTTACATTCTGTTTACACGAAGTATATATTCAACTATCTTCAAGTTAAGGGCGAACAGGTACATGACGTACACATGTGCTTTTTTTAATTCAAATTTGATAGAACGATACAAAACCATTTATTCATAGCCATAATTGAAATGCAATACGGTCACATATATATGCAGGTTAAAAGAAGACATAACTCAAAATTTTCTGTTCTATCATTTTTTAAGGAAACATGCACTGACATGATATTAAAAGTTTAAAACGGGTATTATAGCGCGAAATATGTAACTGTGTCGAATCATCGGGCCAACAACGAATATAAGCTATATGCTTATCTTTGGTTAATTTTCGCGCTATAATACTCGTTTAAAACTTTTCATTTTCTGTTCCGTGTAAGTTTATATGTAAGTTTTACGAATATTTTGTTCTTCTGTCACCAGAAAAAAAACATTAACATCTAGGTACGACAGAGTTTTTTCTACGCCATTGTTTAGCTGTCATACTATAATTGAGGCTGTTGTCTTTACCCTTCAATTTAAGCAAGAATTTGCAGTCTGTAAGCGCCTCAAGCGCATCGTACTTTTCACGTCACAAAATAAGAAAATCTTCGGGGAAATGAGCGCTCCACAAAGAGGGGCCATTATCTTCGACTCAAGCCTCCAGACATAATCAGAAATGATGAAAAAAAAGAAACGCTCATAGAATTTCCAGGTGGAGTAAAACTTTGTTATTGAAATTCAGAGACATAAACAAAACGGATGAATAAGCCATGAACTTTCTTCGCAGCTCGTTCGAGATTTCACAACAGAGTTCTTATTAATATAGGATCAGTGTTACACAAAGTATTTTTTGTGTATAAACAGGAAACTTTCAGAAAAAATACAAGATATTATTAGAAAAAAAAACATCATTGTTCTCTTATTGTATCTTTGTATATGGTAGATCATTCATCATTGTAAGGACAACTATGCATATCACATTCTGAAATAGGCCCAGAACTCTTTAAACTATTGGGTGCTTATGGTCGTGAGACCATTGCTAGTGTAGAACAGCAAATTCAGGCATTGGTTGAGAATACGAATCTGTCACTTTGTGAAGTCGCAGCTTGGGGCGAGGCAAATCTGGTCATATTGAATGCGCTTAAGACCCAGGCGTTTTTATTCTCAGCAAAAAGAAGCCCCTTCAAAATGGCTCCCACTTTTCTGGATGTATCCCTGCCTATGGCCGATGGGCTTCTGGGTATGACACTAACCTCCAACCTTAACTTTGGTTTGTATATTGAGGCTACTAGTATACTAGCTCAACGCGCACCTAAGTAGCTGGGCATCCTCTCGAAGGTGCGTCGGTATTTCACACCGGAGCAGTTGCTCACAAGCACAAGTTCGATTGTGTATGGTATAGTGCTCTCATCTTTAGGATGGAAAATACCAACTTGATGCTCTGGAACCAATAGAGAGGCGTGCTAGATAGCTTATAGGTGACGAACAATGGGCTGTTTAATGCTCGGCTACAAAGCCTAGGCTGTGAGCCTATCTAGTCTGCTGCATTTTAGAGAGCATGCTACGGAGTTCCATAACCTAATACCTCCATTGCGCTGTTAAAATTAGACAACCAAGAGAACGGCAAAACATCGTCCATACCATATTTTGGAGGTCTTCAAGTTACGGGTCGTAGACTACAACCCTGCTTAGCATCTGGCAGAACGCTTGTTCATTGAGCATTAAAATAAAAATACTATAACTTTTTTACACGTGCAATATTTGTAATTTTTTGTCATAACAACCGGTACCTGTGAAGTACCTATAGTACATTATAGTGTATCCAAAGACTGTGTAGATTAGTTAAACAACAATTTTGTTGATGAACAATAACCGCCTCGTGATACCGTTCAAGCATACAGTGACCATGCGTATATCCGAAGTTATATAATTACATTTTTGCACAAAATTTACCCTATTTAAGTCAGAACTCATGGCCATCATTAATTTCGCCAGGCTCACTTCAAACATTGGTGAAATAAAAAACTAATTTACTTTGATTTTCTTATGAATGTTTCGAGTAGAACTTGAGACGTCGCTTCGAGTAATAGGTTCCCGACAGCATGAATATAAACAAGTATCACTAACTTTTCGTATAGGTTTATACTGAAGCTGAGCTGAGTTTCCATAAATTTTAAACAAATGCAATAAGTAAGAGAGGTTCAGCGAATTGCATTTGTGATTGGTTTGTCACTTGTGTGGTATCGTGTTTTTGTTTAAACACGGTACAACACAGACTCTATTACCATAAATTAAAATATACTGTGTGGGAACATCACTCGTCGTCACTTTCTAATGCTATGAGCTGTTCTACGGTCTTTGGTTTTGGATAGCTTAGGATGGCCTGTATTTTCTCGCTAAGTGGTTTGAGACCTTCACTTGACACTTCATAACCCAAAAACTCTAAATTTTGCTGCCCAAAAACACATTTTTTTTGGTTGATTGTGATGCCGAATTCCTGAAATCGACTGAACAATTTTTCTAAATGCTGCTTATGCGTACTTTCGTCGACTGACGCAATAATGACGTCATCCAAATACCCGAAAAGAAAAGACGCTGACTCATTTTGACTTTGACTTTCCTGAGATTCTGTACCTTCAGAAAAAGTTTCTATTCCTTCTAGAACAGTGTTGTTCATGAATCGTTGGAATGTTTGCGCGGCATTTCGCAAACCAAATGACATTCTAGGAAATTCAAAAAGTCCAAAAGGTGTGATAATTGCTGTTTTTTCGATATCTTCCTCTGCTACCGGAATAAAATGGTATGACCTATTTATGTCGACTCTACTGAAAATGACCTTTTTCGCCATTCCGTACGTGAAATCCTGTAAACGGGGTACTGGGTACCTGTCGGGTTTTGTGATACTATTTAATGCACGATAATCCCCGCAAGGTCGGATATCGCCTCCTTTTTTAGGTACTACATGTAAAGGACTGGCCCATGGGCTTTTTGACGGTCTACAAATACCTAACTCCTGCATGGCCTGAAATTCCTTCTTCACCCTAGCGTACCTATCGATATTTAAACGTCTGACTTTTGCGTGGACCGGCGGACCTGTAGTCTGAATGTGATGCACGACCGAATGCTGTGGTACATCTTTGAAAGACATTGGCTTAACTATCTCCGGGAAGTTCGATAGTAGATCCGCGTACGGATGATCGCTACTGATAATTTTAACGGAACCATCCTCATAATCAATTTTAGGCCCACAAACGTACAAACCAGTGACTAAATCGACTATTCTGTTGTTAAACAAATCGACTGTGAGTTTGAACTGTTTTAAGAAATCGGCACCTAGTATTGGTTGCTTGGCGTCACAAACAATGAACGTCCACTTAAAATTACGTCTAAGCCCGAAACTTAATTCTACCTCACAGATTCCGTAGGTTTTGATTTCACTGTTGTTTGCGGCAAATAGTTTGTAATCACCCTTTTTAATGTTTTTTGCATTTACACACTTTTTCGGCAAAACTGAAACATTAGCGCCTGTATCCACTAAAAATGCTAGTTTTGTACGATTGTCTCTGACTAATAATCGGTGATTTCTGCTAATATCCCGATGTGTACACTCGTCCACCGAATTCGAATGCACTTGAGTTAGTTTTCCTGCTTACCTTTGTACGCGCAGGGCTTCTCACATTTGGTCGCACGCTCCTTGAAACGGTAGTGATACCAGCATACCCACTCTGCGCTGCTGGGCTGGCGTCCTCGGGAACGCGACCTGGACCTCGCTCTGCCTCGGTACTGGCCTCGGGATGGTGATCGTCCGCGTTGTGGCTGCGTCTCACTTCGAAGAGCTGCGATGACGCTTGCTGTGAACTTGGAGAAATACTGCTCCAAGTTTTCTGCCGACACGGGTGCGCGAGAGGTGCTCGCTACTTCCGCCACGTCGCCGTATCCCATGTTCTCCATCACTTTATCGGCCAAATCTGCCAGCTTCTCCAGAGACTGGTCCTCGCACACCGCTATGACTGTTCGGACTGCCATAGGCATTCTCGAGATGAATAGACTTTTGAGAGTCTGTTCAGAGACTTGGGTGGATGTCCCTAGCTCGGTCATTTGGCGCAGTAATTGCGAAGGCTTTTGTGTTCCCAGGTGCAGATCAGAGACCAGCTTCTGGAACTGTTGTTCTGCACTCTCCTCGTATACCTTCAGCAGGCGTTCTTTGAGTTTTCCGTACTTGTTTGCTTCCGGAGGTCTGAGTAGGATGTCGGAGACCTGTTTCAGCTCTTCACGACCAAGCTTAGCAACCACCAAATTAAAGTTGCTCTCATCACTCTGCTTCTGTGGAGCGATTATCGCCTCGAATCGAGCGAACCATACTCGCGGCATTTCGGTCCAAAATTCTGGTAGTTTGGCCGCCAGGGATATCGCTGCCAGCTGCTCCCTGTCCTCCATCTTTGGTTCCTGGAGAGGACCTTTATCTCCAGCAAACGAAGTTGAAGGTGCGCTTGGCAGTTTATCGGGACGTGGTGATGGCTGCGGAAACATCACCACGGAGTCGTCCCCTCACTGCTCCCACATTGCTGCGTCGGTTTGTCACCACTTTCGTACTATGTATTGTTGTTACTGCACACTATATTACGAACGATTGCACTGTCACTATACAATGTTCCCCATGGTAACAAATAAAAGTTAGTACTTCATTTCACTCGTATTTATTCTGACTCCAAATATAGAAGGCGCACAAGACGTGTGCGCAGACAAAGCGGGTGTGGAAACGACTGGCGTGCGCGGGGCACATAACGCGCACACATACAAAAATGCTTACTTGCTAAAGTCGCTACACTAACATTCTGAATATCGACATGGTGTGAAAAAAACAAACAAAACACGGTATAACTTTAACCTGCGAATATTTTATCATCAGAGAGTTTTTTCTTCTTCTTATTTCTTTTCCCCATATCCCCTTCTTCTTATTTCTTTTCCCCGCTGAATATCTAGTACTTTATCCTGTCCGAGGCATATCTTGGTCAAAGTCGTCGCTGCCGGTTGGTTTGACTTCAATATCGTATTACGGTGGTGGGTGGGTGGCAATTAGTGTCATGAACCAATATTGTGTTTTCGGTTTTCTTGTATTGTCAGATACAATAACGAATTTAACACAAACATAGATAAATAAAATACTCAAACGAAACCAACAAATGTTATTCCTTAACGTCCTATCGGAGGCAACAACGAAACCTGTTATCCTTCTGCTAGTGCATTTCCGTTGTTATAATTTTAATCTTTAAAATCACGGCTTCTCCAATCAACATTATCCCATGTTCGGGGACACAAAACAAAAACTTCTCAATCACGTAATTGGTCAAACACTTTTTACTTCGTCACAGCTGCTGCTGGCTTTAATACTATTTTGATAATATAAAAACCGAGCGATACTGCAGCAGGGGTGTCCGATGACAAAAAGCAGAATTGTTCTATCTACCAGTTTACAACTCAAACAGTTTCACAATGTAAAAGCGGGCGCTGAGCCAAGAAATTCGATATCCCCACTTTATATGGATAAGTTGGGTGGGAAAAGGTATTATTTGTCTGTCTGTGCTGCGCTCATACAGCCTTTCTACAGGTGTTGGCAGTTGCTGAGTGAATAATGGTCCCCAGTTGCCCGGAACTGGGACGCAAGGAGAACGACCTGGGAAAATAACTGTGGCATTTAGTGCCATCCGAATCTGCTATTTAGTAAAACTAAATGTGTAATAGTTATCCAGCAACATACGCAGTACAGCATCTTGTACACACATCAAAAGTGTCTAGGGATCAAGAACATTTTTAGCTCCAAAAAAATTATAATTTATTTAAATCAAATCTAATCTTCTGGATTGGTCTCCTGCCTAATTCCCCATGTCTGTAGCATGGACTTATTAAATATGTTATTTACATTAAATGTGCATTAAATGTCTCACACAATTAACTTAAACATACGTAATGTTTATTCTTAAAAAAAAAATCGAGTTTCGAATCGCTTTTCTAACAATGTCTGGATAAACTTTTATACTGTGTAAAAAGAGAACTTAATTTACGTACGTTATTGAATTTTATAGTAGATTCGAAAACTCAAATTCGATACTTAGGTACATGGCAAATAAACAGCGACCAGGATCCTTTCTGAGTTGGAAGTTGGAGAAGAAACTTTTTAATTTGTTTCCTGGATGTCGGAAGACAGCTTGCGAACAGCCTGACCCCAACACTCGCCTAATCTTTATCCCCTTCTGTTTTTACAAGAGGATTCGACTGATGGGTAATTCCAAACAATGTATTTACTTTTAAACAATTTAAAGAGCACTTCGGGAGATAAACAATTGCTTGACTGATTGTAGATTTGTGTGGCTGTTATAAAAGGATCACAGACTTATTTAAATTGCTTGTCATGGCATGATGGATCGTACGTATTAAAAAATATATACACACATCAAAAGTGTCGAGGGATCAAGAACATTTTTAGCTCTAAACAATCTAATTTATTTAAATCAAATCTAATCTTCTGCACTGGTGTCCTACTTAATTCCCCATGCCTGTATCAATGACTTATCACCATATTTTGAATTAACTATGAATGAATTCAGTTTTTGTAAAATATATTCTTAATTGCAATCTTCTAAAATGTACTTGATCCCTAGGCACTTTTAATGTGTGTATAAAACTCAAAGTCCTCACTGATTCATTCATCACTGACTCATCAACACCCAGCCCAAACTCTTCACCCTAGAAAGCTGAAATTATGCATAGGGGTTCCTTTTATGATGTTTAGGTGATATAAGAAAGAATTTCATTATTTTCCGTAAGGAGGTAAAAACGCTATTCTCATATAACCGTGTACCCCTCGTTCACGGTTAATTTTGTAATTATATTGCTATTTTTTACGAGAAATAAATATTAAAACTACTCGAATAAAATCGCGGGGCGTCCGCTGAAAATAAAATTATTTGGAAAAAGTATTAATATCGACATCATCAATATGTTGCAGAAATGAACCAGAAGACAAAATCAAATTAGCTCAAATTAGCTAATGAACTTCACTTTTTATGACTACACGAGGACCCTTAATGTACTTTTATAGTACCTTCCGTCCTACGTAAATAACTTGTATCAGGTTAGTGTCCACCTTAGCCTTGTAAACATAGAAAGCCTAATAAGTAAAGTCTACGTGGGTACGTCACGCATTATTCCCGGAGGTGTTTGTCGGCTTCATTACCTACATTTTCCAAGCTCGAGGGATACACGTGTGTTTTCTCAGACATTGCGTAAATTGACATTACAAGGAACATTGAGACATTACAATGATAATATTTTATTTGTTCAGAAAATTTAAAATACTTTATACGTTAACACAACCTAAAGCTTCAAAAACAATAAAAAAAGTGTTTGACCGCTCCTGTACTAGACACAGCCTGTATCACAGGAGTGACATTATACAAAGTAAACAAAAGTGTTAGGTACTTGGGCTCACAATCGGGAGGTTCCGAGATCGAGACCTAGTGTGGCAGACTACTAAGCGTGTACGGATGGATCTCTTTTTTACGGTCGATATACGGAACGCAAGACTCATACGGTGAAGAAAACCTCGTATACCATAGGTAAAATAAGCTTGATGAACTGTGGATATTTGCTTTGCAAATGCATCTGACCCTATTTCAGGATAAAATGGAGTGAAGTGCATTTCATTATTACATATGTGAAATAACATTTTTTTGTTAAATTTTAGTCTTGAATACCACTCCACTTTTATGTGCATATCAATTTATGACTCTTCAAGTTTGGGAGAGGCGCTCGTCTAACAGTGGACATCATGTGGTCGTTGATGATGAAGTCGGTGATCCTAGGATATTTTATTATTAGAATATTTTAATTGCTAAAGATGCTATACCTAAATATTGTAACCAAATAATGAAGAATGCTGACTACCCAGTGAAAGAGAGAATAATTATGTATTCTGATAATTAATTCTAAAAAAATACACATTCCATTTTGAAAAGCGTATTTACACACACATTTAAATACTTGTTTTGATCTTATGCCGAAACCGAAGTGAAGCATTGTGACGAAACCTGCCATATCAAAGCCGCATTGCCCTAGAGGGTGATATAGCTACTGCCTTCCTTTGTAAGTATATACTGGATAACGGGCCCAGTGGAATTGCATCCACTGAAACCCTACAATGCTCGAGAATTTTCTTATGGGCCCTACCTAATCACAGTATTGCTGTGCTTGTATACAACGTAGCTAGTGTAATTCACACTGGTCCATACTGTCTACAAGAATAACCGTTTTAGTTTCATATTGTGGTGTTGGACATCCATAGTGACTATCTAAATAATAAAAAGTTCCCAATTTCACGATTAAACATAAAAAATACACTTCACGCCTTTTAATCCCAAATCGGGGTAGGCAGCACTTGCTAAGAAAATGCCCACGGTTCACCAAGCGTAATTAATCAAGTTGGATTCACAGGGTGAAACCGTCACCGTTAAAGGGTTCACACGCCTTGTGGTGTGCGGGTTTCATCACGATGTTGTCCTTCACCGTACGAGCGTTGCGTTACGTACCTACATAGGCTCTGAAAAAGAGTCCCATTGGAACACGTCCAGTAGCCGGACTCGAACCCGCGACCTCCCTTTTTCAAGTCATTGAGCCCGGTTAAACATAAGTACAAATATTTTACAAACAAACAAAACAGACATCTAAAGACACCCAGTTGTCAGTCAAAGTTAACTTTAAAAAACTTTATCCTAAGTGACAATAACTTTACACTTTACACTCCTTTTAATCTCCAGTATCTCTCTCAAAAGTTTTCACTCATAACTTTGAGCTAATGAAAAACTGTGATGTTTCTCAAAATTCTGAAGTCTCGACGTAACGGCGAGCGGACAACGATCCGACTTTCATAAACAAGGCGATTTTATTAATTCATTAAAGGTGCTTTAAAGAAAACTGCACCTAATTGCACTTAGGAACAACTTGCCAACTCGCCCGGGTTCAGATTATTCGAAAATCCTTTAACAGTTTTAAACTTCTTCTTTTAATACAAATAGGAATAAAGTTGTTGAGTATAATTAATATTTTCATAACGGGAACTAACTAGTTTGTTGATCGATACATTTTAACGACTTTGTAAGTATGCAGTTTTGTTATTATTTTAAAAGACTTGTTTAACGTTTCAAGTATCCAAGATCAATTAGTTTGAACTGTAAGTTCCTCGTTTTTGTTCAAATTTAATAATATAACTATGGGAGCTAGATTCTGATGTCCTGTTACTTTAAGGGTTGTTGAGACACGAACAAAATGTACTGTTTTTCATGCCTTTCAAGTGCATTACTAATGTGTTCAATTAAACAAAATAAAAAAAGTCGACGATATTAATACTGACAATTAAAAATGTATATTTTCAAAGCTTTTACTATTGTTGCAGCCCCAATTATTATTCTGTTATATGTATATGCTGTACATAGAAATAATCTTAGTACATACAAGTAATAAGAAACCTCATCTCCATACTAACCATACCATTACGCAAACTACAATCTCTTGTCGTAGATAGTTATTGTGACCACAATTTCAGTCGATTTTCGGCCCGGTATTAGGAGACATAACAATTGTTTGGATTCCACGCCACAAGTTTGCATTGTTTTTTCATGTTGGTTACCTCAATATATTTGGATGATCCTTTTTTTTTAAGCTTTACATTTCGTTCCATTTAAATTTGGTTCAGTTGGACAATGGTATCCATGAGAAAACCACAAATCTATCAAATTTTACGGATTCTGATTTGGTTCTTTGTCCATCAAAATTATTTTTACTAATTTTAAATTGTCAAGATCACCTAATCTTAATCATTATTCTTAATTAAAAAAAAAGCTCTCGAACTCGCGATCTCCCTATTACAAGTCAAACACCCGAACAGTGGACGCCAGACGCTTTTACATAACTCTCAGTAATGTCACAGGAAATTTCTTCTCCTTCTTTTTAGAAGAAATAAATCTAAAAGCGATCACATCATTGAGTATTCAACTAACATCGTGTTGTGAACTTAAAACCTAGTTCCATCCCCGGGGGGTCCCCATCCACTGAGGGGAAGCAAATGATGAGCAGCTTACATCAGTAATGGGGAATATTGAGTCTATGCGTCCTGTGTTTAATTTTGAACATTTTAATAAAAAGTGTTATACCAATTAAAGTTTAATCTACGTGTAGTTCTCTCTGACTCGTTTCACATTTCACCAGAGAAGGATAGAATACTATGTTTTCTTCTGAAATTTAGTATGTGACGAAGACAAATCACAGAAAATGAAATCAAAGATATACTTTATCTTATAATCTGCACACCTTTTTTTAGTAAGGTGGTAAGGCTTAAATTTTTTTTCGTTGGTGTAAAACTTAAAAAATAACTATCGAAATAGCATTTTATTAAAACATGTCTATGATCTCTCTAAGTACGTGGTGCGAATGATCACATCACACTTGATCTTTTTTTATTTTGACATTTGGTTGTTTTTACTGCTGTAAAACAGAGCATTCAGTTTTAAAATTTATAAACTTAACAATAATAATAAATAAATATTTTACAACAACACACACATTGCCTTCAACCCATGTTAAGTAGCTAAAGCACTTGTGTTATGGAAATCAGACGACGACATATACTTACCTACATTTTTTTTCTTTTAAATACATACTTATATAAATAAAACACCCAGACACTTCCAACAAGTACTTAAAAGCTTCACCTAAATACCTATCAGCGGTGGGAATCGAACACATGACCCTACGGTATAGAGGCAGACGTGCTGACCACTACACCAACGGGCCCGTCAATTTAGTTTCAGGGCTAAGAACTGTCATTACTGTCAAACTCCTGTCCAAACAAAATTTGACAGTAATGACAGTTCTGAGAAGACTGAGAAGTCTTCAGAATCCGTCAGAAAAACGTCAAAGAAAATTCCCCATTCAAAGAGTTTCTTCCAATGGCCACAACGCTTCATTAAAACAAAAGCAGATCATCTTTGGCCCTGGTAATAAACGAGGCATGCTCTAGATCCCGAAATAGAGATAGCAAGTAGTATGCTAAAGCAAGTAGTGCTAGTAAACCGTACTATGACAGCTAAATCTTAAAATTTACCAATTTATATGACGATTAGTCAACTGTTATGTCGTAGAAATGTAGCGTTTCAGTGCCGAATATTCCTTACAAACACCTTTGATCATAATAAATGATTGATTGATACCTTAATTGATCAGTATTCAGATGTATTTCCACTTCGAGGTCTCTAGTCTCCAAGTCACGTTTGCCGTAAGTCAAACACACCTGCCAAACACCTTAGGAAATTCAATCAACGTGAAAACGTATTCGGACTTCCATTGCCTGGCCTTTCTATGTTAATAAGAAGTTCAAGGTTTCGTATCAACGTATAGTGGTTTGGAACGCTTCAAGGCAATCTGCTGGGAACTGGCATCTAGCCTTCTAATTGGCGTAAGGACAATACACCATATTGTGGGTGGATCGAAGTTCAGTTTCGGTCACGTAAGAGTTCCCATTTACCACGAGATGGCCTTTCGCTCTTCAATACAGCAGTCGGTCAGCGTACAGCATTGATTTACAATTCTAGATTGAGTATTCCATCATTTGTCTAAGAGGAAATAGGAGTAAGCAAATCTATATAACTGAACTTGAACAGGTATTTATTTATTTAGCACTAGCTGCCCCGGCAAACAATGTTTTGCCACATGAACGCTTTTGTACCCCATGCCTTAAAAGAAATACAGCTAATAGGGGTAAAACATACATAATCATTTACCTTTTAAAACTTCTGTGGACTTTCACGAATAATTCAAAACTAATCTTGGCTTTCTTTAATATATATTACTAAGTGTCTCGGCAAACATTTGTTTTGCCACAGGAAGTCGCCTTTATCCCGTGTATTGGATGAAATACACCGTTATCAAGTTTTAGCGAGACTAACGAACAATCCATTTTTATATAATAAATAAGGGTAGATTATGAAAAACATACAGCTAGTAACACTTATATTCTTAGTTATACTGGGTGTAAAAGGACCCCAAGCAATGAGTCTTAGAAACGTTGTTTGGGTGCTCAATACGAACAACTTTTACTATGGCGACAATGCGGAGAAATGCAAAAAAAAAATAATCTCCGTAGGTACAAAATAGATTTTTTTTTGCCTCGGGAGACGTGAGAATTTGTATGGAGAGTGAAATTTTTTTTTCATTTCCCCGCATTGTCGTAATATTAAAACTTGTTCATATTGACCACAACAATGTTTCTAAGATCATTACTCGGGATTTTTTACATTCAGTATTGGGTACCTATATTCATTAGCCAAAGAAGTTTTCACATTCAAAAGTATATTTCACGTATTTTTACCTTTTCGTGTGTCAGCATTATCTAAAAAACACTGCAACTCTTAATCATGACGATTCTTGCAGTTCATCAAGCGTGGTGGTTAGCATATTGAACCAAAAAAATGTTAAAACGTAAGTATATAACATCACGCATGTCTCTAGAGGACTGTGAATATGGTCAACACTGATTGATTCAGACTTCATTTGAGAACAAGTGTGCGGCCAGATCGCTGCTCAACATCAGGCAGGATAGTTTTCAAACGCTTATTCATAAAGTATTAAACACAAACTTAAAATACGCTAGGATACCAAGAACCGTGTAAGGACCATAGTAAATTAAACGATCAGCTGTGTGGTGACGGCGAATAGAATACATGTGTCACTACCCCAGCCCAACTTTCACCGTCGTGGGGGTCGTAAGAGGCGATCGAAGGAACTCTCCAAAGGACAGACAGCAGCGCTCTCTGTGAGTTAAACCACAACTCTACTGCGATCGCCAACCCTGCTGTTACGCGTGATGATTATTGGCATTTGTTCAAATTATCGCGGAAATAATTGACAGAGGCCCTCGTCGACGTCAGCAGTGGTCAGCAGTGGACGTTATGTGACTGAATGATGTAAATGATACCAATGCCACCAACTGGTTTTTTTATGTATCAAATACTAGGTTCTGGAATAAAGTAGTCATATATATAATACGTCGTTTCTTTAATATAGTATTTGTTCTATTTTTTTTTTAAAACATAGTGAACAAGCGTTTGACAACCATCAGAATTTTAAGCAGTGATGTGGGCGACGATGGAGCACACCTGTTCATTAAATACATATTTTCCTTGTGACTCGAAGACCTCCGGACTGTATTGCGCAGAAAACGCAGACTGTGACATTTCAGTTACTATTTCACATGGGCATAATTTGATTCCTAAGCGTGCCACTGTAAAATAAAAATTGGTACAGTCGGCTGGCTACCATAAGGTTCAAATACATATGAATGTCATTCAGGTTAATTTATTACTTGTTACAATATAACAACTCCTACCTGAGGTGTCATTAAAACTGATAGACTTCTTTCTTGGTCGAGCGTATGTAAGCTGTAGGTCCAACAATAGAATACAAATAAAATTAAATAAGTAAGAGAACAAAAGAAAAAAAAATCATCAATTTCCCCGTATTGTGAGAAGCAATGTGCTAACTTTGTTAACTGCCAACAGTAGGAAAGGTTGGAAACAATTGAAACAATAGTCTGTTTCCGTGAAAGGTTCCTTTAAAACGTCTGCTATGTTGGGCTCTAAGTAGATATCGCTCTGTAAATTGAGATGTGTGGGATGGTAAAGGTCTGTACACACTGCGAAACCTCACAAGTGAATAATAATAGTGTTTATGCTCCATCTTGTTTCTTGCCGCCGAATTTGTAAGTTAAAACTTTGACGTGTATCAAGTAAGACCTGTTTGTCCATATTTTACATACATTTGATCAGCTTTTGAGACTTTCACGAGCAGTGTCATAGGCTGTTCTAACTTTATGGTACCTCGCTAAAAGTTTTACCTTCCGCACAAATAAACGGGATCTTTTCATGTTTCCCACACTTGTCAGTTTTCCTGCTTACGTCTAGTGAAACGTCCCCTTTTATTTTTGCATAAACATAAGTACATAATAATAATAAAATTATGATGATGATGAGATTGTAACCCACAAAAGTCTGTGACGGCAATGTGTAGAAGCCTTAAGCGGCAAAAACATTCAATGTTGCAACTAAAGCGCAGTTGCTCTTGACTGTACCTGACAATTGAAGACTTATCCAATTCCTAATGGGGTGGTGACTATTACGGATGCTCATTGCTTTCGCAATCGCTTTTAAGGGTTTGAAGATTATTATCTTAACGAACTCGGTGAAGTACACTTGATTAAATTGACCTACTTGGGTTGGATTATTTTATTTCAATCGAATACATAATCAGTGATAATATTTTAAATATTTAATTTAATTGAAAACATTATTTAATTGCGTTCTTTTCCCTGTGAATTGAACAACTTATTTCTATAATATAATTAAGATGATATGGACACGTCATGAGGATGGATGGAAACCATTTAACAAGGAAAGTGATGAGTATGAGGTACTTGTACCCTTCCACATTCATACTCATTTCCCCTCCCTTGGGAAGAGTGGGACCGAAGGTATGGATGGACTGTGTGAAAGATTACATGTGCGTGAAAGGCGTAACTGCAGATATGACGAATGACAGATATGAATGGAGAAAGGAAACATGTTGCGCCGACCACACCTAGTGTAAGGGCAGGAAAATGATGATGAATTTAGGTAATTCAAATATATTATTTGAATTCAATTATCTTTCATTGCATTATTTTCCCATTGGCCTTATTTTAGTTCAATAAAATCACATGAAACTAAACCCATGGAATTTTTACATTTACTCTATGGAATGAATAAACAGTGCTCGTGAAACTCGAACTAAGGCATATCATGGGTACGAAAGTTATTATTCGGCCATGGGTTAGCCATCTATCGCCGACCCCTTACTACTTGTTTATCTGTTAACCCTTTCGCTTATACATCCCCCCTGCCGACGTGATGACAATAAAACTTCTAATGTCTCAAGTCGAGTGTCAGCGAAAGTGTTAAACCGACAGGCTAAAGTAGCCTAATACGCACCCTGTCATCAAAACATCTTCCATACAACCACTGCCGATGGCGAAAGTGTTCTGACAAAGCATATCCCTGTCCAAGCATGACGATGCTCGTCGTCGCCAATGACAAGCGCCTGGGACGTGAGTGAACGACAGCCGACTACAAATGAGCCAATAATTGGTTCGGTCACGCCCATTCCCGACTTCATTATGGTTGTGAGAAGTGTTTAAATGTATAACTTTGAAGAAAAAAGTACCGACTACAACCAGTAAAATTTTGCATTTGTGTTTTTTTCGTGGATACTATAACATAATTGATATGGGACCAAACGGGGAAGCATTAGCTTGGAAACAAAAGCATTAAAAAATAGCTTAGCTTTGAAAAATAATCATCCTGGAAGAAATCAATATGAGCGATATGGTCGCCTTTTGCAATTTTTCCATTGTATTTTTTTACATTTGTAATGTACAATAAAGAGTATATTCATTCATTCATCCAAATCGGTTTCACCCAGTCAAAACTTTTGAGGTAACAAACGTCTTACTATATAAAAATCCAGTGTCATGATGTTTGTTCCCAATGAACTCTTCACCAAGGCTACCGATATTCACAAAAGTTGGCATTTGTATGTAATTTCGTCCAATTTGAGAGATAGGATAGTTTATATTTCGTGACATCCACTGCTGGGCACAGGCCACCCTGGATGTTATACTAATTTTATATTCATATTAATAGTTAAGACAGGACAACGTCTGTCCAGTCCACTAGTAAAAATATAAATTAACTGAGAAGATTAGGAGGCTAGTAGTTGTAAGGTTGACGCGTCAAAATTGTCTGTCCATCCCATTAAGCAATATGGACGCGGCTTTATGTGCCTAACATATTCATTACAACATTCGGCATTACTTGCAAAAATATGTATACCATAATAATATATCACAACAATACATGCGTAACGCAACACTAGTATGAAATATACGTCTATGTCAAAAGTACGTGATCTGAGTCCTGTATAAGGTTTTCTTCTGACAAGCCACTTTCAGCGCGCTTATATCATTTGCCTGTGTATCCGAGAACTTCCTGGTCTGTTGTACGCAATATTTCCGATATAGAATCACCTACGAACAAACAAATAACAAAGAATCACAGCTCAACGTAAAATGGTTAGTCGATAAACTTAGAAAATGTCCCCGTATGTAGTGTAGGTCTGATAAAATATTCTCCGTGGGCTTGATCGATGTCATGTCGTTGTGTCAAGACTAGGAAAGAACGGCACATTTTTGTATTGTATGTGTTTTTGACACAAAAGGACGGTACAAAGCTACCTATTTTTAGCTATTGTGAAATTCTTAGGTTGTCAACGTTGTACGTTCAGCTTCCGGTCGATCGCCGCGACATTTTTGTGATTTCTTTTTCTGGCTTTTAATGGAAATTCGTGTTTTTTTTTTCTTATCAGGCCAGTACCTATTTGTAAAGAAGTGACGGAGCAAACAGAAGATACCTATTGTGAGGAAATCGTAGAGAAATGAATGGGCACTTAAATAAGTAAGTCTATTCTTGGATTGTATTAAATTTATTTACTACTAGTTGTCTCGGCAAACATTTGTTTTGACTTAGGAAGTCGCCTTTGTATCCCGTGTATTGGATGAAATACACCTTTTAAACCTTACCTGGAGTTCTACGTGTAATTCAAGACCAAAATTAGCCAAATCGGCTCAGCCGTTCTCGAGTTTTACGAACGAACATCAATTCATTTTTATATAATAAATTGTAAATTATATTTCTCTAGCTTTGATCTAAACACCCAGGACGTGTAATGACAACAATGGTAAACAACTATACAGTAATTCATTGAAATTAAAATTTATTTGACGCCTTGGGGAAGATCTATTTCCAGCAGTGGACGTTGGTATCCGTAGACATGATGATATTTGGTAAAAATATTTTTGCACAGCGGCAATATTATCGGCAATTTACTATGACTTTCTAGAATTCTGTAGCACTAACAGAGATTGTCACTGAATATATTTTGTAGAGTACAAAGGAAAGCGCTCTTTCCTTAGACGGCTTCTGTGATTGGACCGTAACTACCACCTATAAGTGATTCCATTCGATCGTTTCCTTTTACAGTCCCTGCAATCTTTGAACGTAGTGGCCCTTCAGTTGTGTTGACATCGTATCTGTGTGATCCTACTGTATTTATGCATGTGTGTGCGTGTGTGTAGAGTTTTACTGTGTGGTGTGTAGATATACAGCGTGTAAAAGGACCCCGAGCAATGTTCTTAGAAACGTTATTGTGCGCAATATGTTATACTATAAATAAAAACAATTATTTCATTTCCATACAGAGCAGACAGTTTTTTTTTCCTAAGGACGTGACATTATGTACGTAATTTTTTTTTTTACACTGCCGCATTCTAATCATGTAGTACAAGTTATTCATTTTGTGAAGCCAAATAACGTTTCTAAGAACAATTCTAGTGGTACTTTTACATGCAATATTTGTGTCCGTCTAATTCGAATATGTCCACCACCCAAACCAACCTCCGTCGTGGAGGTCGTATGAGGCAACCGAGGGCACTCCAGAGGACGATCAGCAGCTCTCTCTGTGAGTTAAACCACAACACCACTGCGATCGTCAACCCGCTTCCTAAGCATATTGCGATTATTGGCATTTCCCCCCAAATGATCATATAAATAATTGGAGTAGGCCCTCGTCCAGCAGTGACGTCATGTGGCTGACGTTGAATTCTTTCACTGCGAACCGCACTCACTCTAACGCAAAGTGCGTAACCATGCACTCACACAAGTAACAACGAGGCGCAGTATTTGCAAGAGCTACAGGACATCCGTTCTGATTCGTCCTCTGATGTTGTTATATCGGAAATAGTCATTAAGTAAGATTAGAGGCTTCCTGGTGGCTTGAAAGCATCTAATGATCGAGTTGACCTCATCAGGCCGCACAAACGTCCCAAAACTAGCGGAAATTCCAGGAAACCCCTGGAAATGGAAGCGTTTAGGGACCACCAATCTACTTAGGAACAGTGTATTGCGTTGTTTAAAGGTGTTTTCACGGGAAGCAAGTACCCTGTAGGTTTTGATTCCGTGGGCTTTTTTCTAACCGACCGTAGAGTTTTTGATATTAGCGTGACTTGTTGCTGAGAAAAAGGGTTTTGATACAGAGACGGATTAAAATGTGATGATACGGGTTTCGTTATTCCCGTTAAGGTTCTGAACTCTGAAGAGTAGTAAAATTGGTAAGAATTATATTCATATGAATTTCATTAAACCTTGTGACATTAAAAATGGTTATATTATACTAACACAGTAAAACCCATAATAGTAAGTAATGTTACTTATGTTGTAACTTTCACACTTTTTTTTTACGCACACAAAGGTAATGTGAAAATGATGAGGATGAAACAAAATGTAAAGTTATACATCGTATCACTTTTGTTATTTGAAAAAATGAAGGGTCAAACAAACCGATCTTAGAGGTACTTCAAATGATAAAATAAAAACAGGAACCGACTTCGAAGTCGCTTGTCATTCGACATTATTTATCTCACGGAATAGGTTTTTTTTTACTATAGCCGATTTATGGGCAGCAATTAATGAAGAAAGATCGCGCAAAAAAAGGCACAGAATAAAAAAAAGGAATCTCGTTCAGTTATTTCAATAACAAGATCAACTTAGTTTGCAGACTCCTTTCGTGCACAAAATTCAGATCACGAACTCTCTGAATGTTACCTAGTTTTTTGGAGATTCAATTATTTTTTTTATTGCAAACTAGTAGACGCACCGCGATTTTGTCCGCATGGTTTTTAGATCTTTTCATTAAGGAAAATAATTTTTACGGCTCTATGCCCAAAAGGTAAAACGGGGAACATACCTATTAAGATTCACTGTCCGTGGAACAGTTTTTTTTAAGCAACCCAATGGTGAAAGTGTATTAAAATATATCCAGCGAACAAATCTATTGTTAACATAATACTATAGTCTGAAACTTCAAAATTATGGAAATCTTTTAATACTCGGCGTCAAAACGTCTAATCTATAAATATGTACAGGGATATTCGGAATGCAAAAGGGATCATTGAGGCAGGTCAAAGGAAAAATTCCATCAAAGCTAAAAATAACCATTAAAGTTAGGAGGTTCTGTTTAAAAGTAATAGGTAATAAGATTCTGTTTATTAAGCTACAGTCAAGTATATAAAAATATACATTACACATTTATCAGGTACAATACATTTTATCAGATACTTGCTAAACAAATACCCACGGTTCACCAGACGAATGTAACCGAACGTTATAGGGGGTGAGCCCATAGCCTTTATAGTATTGTGTCACACACCTTGCATGGTCTGCGGGTTTCAGTACAATGTTTTATTTCATCGTATGATCGTTGTGCAGTGTATTATTATAAGCTTTTAAAGAAAAAATGACCCGGCTTCAACCAGGACAAGCCACTGGGAATTACAATTTTTTAAAGTTCTCCTCGATTTATCGGTATTGCCAACATCAAAACCTGATTTCCTTCTCATGGGACCATCTTGTAAATATTATCTTTCCTACAAAAAAAAATAGTTCATAAATGACGGAGTTATCGGCGAGCAAATAGAAATAAAAAAGGATTAAATATACGATTGAATGGGGAATTTTTAAACTCCAAAAATGTCTTGTGTAGATGTCGCTAGTGTATGTCCAGGGTGACTTCTGTCAGATATATTTTAAGATCATATTTTAATGAAATGCCTATATACCCGGTGAACAATATTGAGTTATATTTAAGTAACTTTTTAATTATTAGGGTAAGTTATTCAAATTCCAGAAACTTTTGTAACTTATAAAAAAATTATGTCACATTAAGTAATGACTGCTGACATTTATCTCCCCTAATACAGCTAGCGCCATCTAACATCACTAATCAAGGTCCCTGAAAATACCACATTGAGAAAGACTCCTTTTTTAAGTCGTTTAAAAGGAGACCCATCGATACACTCCTATTACAGTCAGGTCCCGAACCCGCAATCTACGACTGCAGAGACCTAGTTCACATGGGACCATGTGCTCGACCCAGTGTATTATTACAGTTATTTTTCCTCAGTAATTATACAGAGACGTCAAGTAAATATTCCACTTGGCTACAATAATATTTGAACAAAACAGATGTATCTATGTGAGCCTAATTTCTAAATACAATTTATTTACAGAGGCGGACGTGGTCGTGCGAATTCAGGACAAGTCGCACATATAAATAAGGGCAATATTCCCATGTGGCATGGATATAG
Organism: Conopomorpha cramerella; assembly: GCA_012932125.1. NCBI lineage: Eukaryota > Metazoa > Arthropoda > Insecta > Lepidoptera > Gracillariidae > Conopomorpha > Conopomorpha cramerella. The sequence goes on along the minus strand of SJJU01001273.1, from coordinate 9,205 downwards.
GCTAACTTCAGACCTTAGGGGTTGTAGCTGTATTTGATCTAGCAGTTGGAAGGTTGTGGGGTCGAACCCGGCTTTAAATTAGGCAGGTGTCGCATATGGATCTCTTTTAGAGCTACATATGCTCAAAAAGAGATCCTTTCGTAAAGGTAAAGGAAAAAATTGGAGGAAGGAACCGTGGGCATTTTGCATAGATGCCCTCTACTAGTCATCATCTAATAAAGTAATTACTTACTTTTGTGTATTGCATATTTTTTTTGTAACATCATCAGGGATAAATTATTTAATCGATTTGGACAACGATATTTAATGAAATTCATACACTTGAGCTATCCGTAAAAAAATCTAAATATAAACAAATACCCACGGTTCACCGGACGAATGTAAACGAACGTTATAGGGGGTGAGCCCATCGCCTTTATAGTATTGTGTCACACACCTTGCATGGTATGCGGGTTTCAGTAAAATGTTTTATTTCATAGTATGAGCGTTGTGTAAAGTATATAAGCTTTTAAAGAAAAAATAAACCCACTTCAACCAGGACTAACCGCTGCTAGAATATACATATACCTGTTAATTCTTAAGATTATACAAAATGTTTGGATAAATAAACTTCGAAAAATATGCCATTTAGACAAGAAGATATTCTCGACTCGAACGGGCGAGACTCGAAAGGCTAGAGAAATCACGACACGTCTAAACAATACGTACGAGTATCATACTCGAAAGGCGATATAATATGCTCGCCTTTTCGAGTTTAAACTGTTGAAGTTTGAAAGGCGAGTTTGTTTGAGATTTGTAGGAGAGTTTGTAGTCTGTCGAAATTAGTGAGAAGAGTTTTATGTTTTTGTTCTTGTTGATTCTCTTTTCCTACTAATCTCAAAGCGACAAACTGACTGTTCAAACTCTAAACATTTTCTTATATTATAACTTAATACCAATACGCATTACTGTGTAAACCGGAGCAGTTTGAAGAATACGTGTCCAATATTTTTCACTACGCCAAATACCCATTTAAATTGTATGGCAAAATTCGCGCGTGTTTCAAGCCCTGCAAGATGATTCCCGGGGTTCAGTTGCCCCCACTCGGGTTGCTTCCGGTCGGCTGTTAGCGGAGTGGTCGGAAACGTTAAATTACAAAGGAGTTTTGGGTTCGCGTTTGTGCTCCTTTGTGATAACAAGGTATTTGAAACACTACTCTAGGAATGGAACGCCGATATTGATTTTTCACACCAATTGGAAAAGAGTACTAAGTAGTTTTGATAACACATCCTGTGTCTCTAATATATTTAACTACTTACTTTTCTCGGAAATGACTAGTACATTCAAACCTTATCGTATATTATTTACAGGCTACACTAAAATTGAACATACAGCTACAACTAAAATATTTGTTCAAGGTCACTATCTTAACATCAGCGATCCCACAGTGCCTTAAGACAAATTAATGTGTCAGACCTTTAATGACATACGGAGCTGAGACGTGGACACTGACGGCACGGCTGGTCCACAACCTCAAAGTCGCACAGCGTGCTCGTTTCTCTGAATGATCGAATCAGAAATGAAGTGACCCGACAGAGAACCATCATCATCGACATAGCTCATCGTTTTAGCAAGCTGAAGTGGCAGTGGGCCGGCCATATTAGCCGTAGAACCGATGACCGTTGGGGAAAACGAGTTCTAGAGTGGAGACCGCGTCTCGGCAAACGGAGTGTAGGACGCCCTCAGGCAAGGTGGACTGATGATATACGCAGGATGGCTGGCAGAAGCTGGATGCGAGAAGCCGAAAACAGATCACAGTGGCGTGCTATTGGAGAGGCCTATGTCCAGCAGTGGACAAGTATGGGCTGATGATGATGATGAGGTCACTATCGCTGGGAAAGGGTTACCAGAAGGCTGCCTTTCCCGCGTTGGATGGCAATGCCCAAAGTTTTCATCCTATCAATGTATCTGTGACTTGTACTCATAGACTTAAATAAATAGACAGGCCTTTGCCTGTAACAGATTCCTTCCATTTTCCTATAAAACCTGACCAGCACCATCTGTTTAATTTGCTACGAACTACATTTGATAAATCAACAAGCCGATGGACACGACACTCTGACCCCTATTTTGCATGCGTTTCCCATGTTTGTTTATATTGTCAAATGTTCAGTAAATTAGATAATTAAAAAATCGAATAATTTCGGCTCTACACTACACAGTACTGATTTCAAAACACTGTAAATACCTTAAAATATAAAATTTACTAAAATTCCTTTCCTATTTCTTCATTAGCATGTTCATGGTGAGTGACGAGCGTGATGTTTTGATGCCGCAAGACGACATGTTCTCATAAACGTAGGAAACAACCCTTTGAATGGGACGCCCAATCTAGTAGGGCCCAACGATTTCTATAGTAGAGGACTATAGAAATCGTTGCTTGTACTGTGCTTAATAAATGTTACGAAAACATACTTCGTCTGTTTTTTTCTCCGTCTCTAATTGAATGTAAATAAAGTGTTTTTTTTTTTAATCTCAAAGTAATTGAGCCTTTGATAATATAAACCGACGTGCCTTACCGTGTACCTCATTCATAAAAAGCTAACCTCAAATATTTTCCTCTCTTATGCGCATTTAGGATTTTAAGCCAAATTATGTTTGTCCTTTTGAACATTTACATTAAGAACGCTTATTTAGGTCTCAGTCTTGGTTCACAGGAAGGGGGATACGGTCAGTGAAATGCGAAAAAAAAAAGGAAATCCGGACCGAGCTGCTTTTATTTGCGGAAACCCTTGGATTTGTAATGGACGAAACAACATTCTAAAATGGAAATAAATTGTGCGACGTTACCTCTGTATTTTTAATGTGAAACATTTTGCTTTTATGAGCAATTTTTTTTTGCTTGTGTGTCACAACGTATAATGCGTTTATACTCAAGACCGCTTTTAACTGATTGCTGACTAAAAGTCAGACATTTTTGTTAAAATGTTTTCTGTAGTCCAGTGGTCCATACTTGACGTGGTCGCGAATTCGAGACTGGGTGCAGTCTTTTCAGAGCGCGATGTGCGCAACGCAATACTGATACGGAAACACCGTGATGAAACCCGCACTCCACAGGGCTGTGTGAATTCCATAACGGCGATGGGATCCCCATCTGTCACGTTGGGTTAAATACGCTTGGTGTGGGCATTTGGCGCCACATTTTACTCCGTTTTGGGATTGAAATGCAGTGTATTTTTTTTATTCCTCATTATTTGATTTATGTGGTTTCTATAATAGGAGAGTAATTGAACAATTTCTACTACGATAGAATTACAGTAGAAGACTTAGTCACCAGTAATTTTTTTCCACAACCCAACTTAAGTTGCTTTTACTACTTATCAAGACCAAAACATCGAAGTGTCAATATTATTGGTTTTTATGACTGGCAGGTATTATGTACTATTTCTTTGATCTACCGCTCGTAGCGAGGCGGGATGAAAGAGACAGCGATATGATCTCCGATGAACTCGCTGCGGCTAGGCCCATAAGAAAACGAAAAGCATTTTTTTATATATAAAATTTCCATGTCACAATAAAAGTTACTCCGTAGTCCTCCGAAACGGCTTTACGGATTTTGATGGACGGGTTTTTAGGAAGGTCTGAAAATGGGCTACTCTCATGCATCTACCAGTTGTATTCTCACAATACACGGGGTACAATGTCAACTTATGATGGCAAAATAAATGTTTGCCTGGAGAGCTAATAGCTGTATATTATAAGATGCCACCGTGATTTTCTAGAATAAGTTCACAAAAGCGCATGGAATTCTGTTGAAATCTGTTACCGTGGATCTCCCTGCTCGCGCAGCCAATTACAGATTTTCCTTTGTCAAATTCTTTTGCATTTCTCTTCGTGCAACTTGCCTTTATATATTATCAGGTCAAAAGGTAACATTCTTTATTTTACTTCACAAATTCTTGTGTATATTGTCTTAAGCGTAAACTATGCAGATGTTTATACTGCGTGTAAAAGGACCCCGAACAATGGTCTTAGAAACGATGTTGGGTTCAAAAAAGACACTGTTTTCCCCTGCTTATCGCCATAGTTTACTATGTTTCCTATGTGTGCTATGTTCGGGATCCTTTTACACGCACTATAAACATCTGCATAGTTATATAACTAACAACTTTTTGTTCAGTCCATATCCGAACAACGTTTCTAAGACCATTGCTCGAGGTCCTTTTACACTCTGTACTTAATACAGAAACTCTCGTCCATTATTTCTAGTGGGCCGAACATAAGCCTTGGAGATATGATAATGGCTTTTATCACATACTCTTCTGTCCTAGCATTTGTTAAGTTTCTAGTATTTAAAGACAAAACAGCCAGCATCCAGTATACGTTCCAGACTATCACGAAAAAAATATAGTACCTAATTAAAGAAATATCTTCGAAAGGAAATGAGTTAGTTCGAATTCCCCGGTAGCTAGGGAAATAGTACTCTGCAACTTCGAAATTTTCGCACAAAATCCTATGAAGTGCTGCTTTGCGAGTCCGTCAAAAGCAAGTAATCTGACTCGGCGCCCCTTCATTAGCACAAACACGTTGCCCGCCGCGGAAGCCTCATTTTACCGCAATAAAACACCCGACGAGCTTATGAATTCTCTACTTAGTCTTGCAGGCCTATTAATTTGCATTGCTGAAGCGTTCACCCGTGTCAAGCGCACGTGACACACTGTAGTGGCCTCTACAGCATGCACAATGTACTCGCCCTTGCGCCAACCGCACACGGACGATAATCGAATGACGCAGGTAAACTAGGGTGTTGATATTGTCTAAATGTTGTGCGGTCGATGTCTGTGCGCTCAAAATGTACCATATACGCCTGTTATCTGGACCTAGTGTGTTTGCGATGTCAACTGTTGGATGGTTCAATATAAATTAGTTAGGTAATGAGAAATGGTAGCGCTGCAGCAAATGCTGAAGTGTGTCAGCGGCGTAAATCGTCTGTGTACGGCTTTTGACGTTTCGAAACGTTACATCATGTGATGAGCTACGACTTGCTGGAAAATAAAATTTGTCAAGTGACAGTTTAGAATATGTAACTAAATTAGGGAAGTACAGCGCAGCACAGGCTACAGACTGGCCTGTAATCAGAAGTTCGTGAGTCCGACTACGGGGTTGTACCTACTAAGGTATCGTTTGCGCTATGCCACTATGTTACAGCGAAGGAAAACAGCAGTAGGAAACCCGCATACTAAAGGGTGCATAATACGGCAATGGGCGCACGCATCAATTACGGCTACGCTTTTATTTCAGAGAATTGTGGTTTAAGATTCCACTAGCATCACATTTTGAGATTTAAATAAAATGTTGGCAGGGTTCTAAGTAAAAACCTTTAAGTAAGAGCTTAATAAACTTTTAAATGATAAATTAATGAATTGTTGAACACTTTACCGTATATTTATAAGATATAACATGAAATACTGAAACTTAGGTAAGGTATGGTTCCAAACAGCTTCATTACCGCTGAAAGTTTTTACTTCCAGGATTTCGATTTGTAGTGTCAATTTCAACTGTTGCGCTTTGTACCTATTAAAATATAAAAAAAACGTCCGAACTTTTTTATCCAGGTGCTGTTTATAAACGAAGTTACAGATTACCAAAAAAATAAGATGTAACTTGGGAAGTTTAACCTGAAACAACTTCAACTCCTGAAACAGTCTGGAGACCTCCTTCAACGGTTAGGTGTAATTTCGCCCGTATAGTTCTTGTCTGTTTAAGATTTAGTATTCAGACTGGACCCGTATCCCGTTGATTTCTGGGCCATTGATAAGGAACATTATATCTGTACATACTGTTGCACTGTTTTTACAGTTTTTCTATGTAAAGTTTTATCTTTAGATTAACGGTTAGCGATCCAAACATCACGTTGGTTAAACAGATATGACTCATGTTGTTGGTAAGCCAAAACCATTATTAAAAATAATATTATATTATAAAATAATATTATTTTAATAAAATAAATTAAAATATAATGGTTTTCCCTTAATTTGAAACAACTGATAGGGACCATGGAGTTGTAGTTAACATAGAGGACAGAAAATACTACTACGCGAAATCCATAAAATGTGTGTCCCTTCTCAGCAAATTATTAAGAAGGTATTAACGAGAAAGCACTTCGACTGTTTGATTTGCTTGTTATTGTTTCTTAGAGTATTAAGAGAAAAATCAGTCATAGGCATAATTTAAAAGGAACATAAGACGAATCGCGCACCGCGTTGTTTCGTTAAATTGTAGCAGATATTAGTAGTTTCCTAAAAACAAACAGTAGTGAAAGAGATAGCGTATATACACACTGACATCTTATGTTTCACTTGTCTTAAAGATACTTCCTTTATAATATTTGTATGTAGGATTATGCTAAACAAATTTCTCTGCTTGCGTCCTCTTTTTGAGCTTAAAGTTCGAAGTCGTGAGGGTGTTTATTTACTAAATAAAGTTGATTGGGAAGTTTAAAATGGAGCGAATGGAATGGCTCAGTGTATGTGGTAGTAATATATTTTGTACCTTCTAATATTATTGAGGAACGATTTGTGTTATGTATGTTTGTTATAGGTAATCTCAGAAACTACTTGGGTGATTTTCCTAATATATTTTACTGACGGATAGCTGCGTTCTTTCCGAGTAACATGTAAGCTACTTTGTATCCCAAAATTCCCACGAAGACAGGGAGAACGATATTAATATTTCAAGGAAGTCGGAGAAAAAGTGCATTTTTATAGTTTGTTATAAAATTACATAAGCAGGTTGCTAGGCAACGGAGACTAGGTCCCTATTCAGAAACACCGGAACTTAACGCGTTAAAGTTTACGTGAATGAAATCGCGGGGCGTCCATTAGTTTTCCAATAAACTAATAGTTGATCTTATCCAAACTTGGACATTTTGCTTCAAATTTCTACTTCCTTTCTAAGTTTAATCCTTTTCAGATAGGCAAGGAGCTCTTTGAAAAGTTTCTTTGAGTTATCTTAAAAGAAAAAAAGGGCCGACGAGCCGTGGTACTTACCTAGTAGATTTTTTTTCAAAGCTTAATAAACTATTTCATAAATGTACCTGTTTCGAAGAGAATATTCGCTGTACCTTTTCATACTGAGTTTGGGAAAATATTGATCTCTTAGAGATAGTGTGGGTTTCTCTAAAGATATCATGAAATCCATCTGGAAACCGGGCATGATATATCCATTGGTAGTATGTACTTATGCAAAAAATAATAAATTCAAGAGTTGAACATGTACTCTTCATTCTAAATGCATAGTCTTAATCTTCTTTGTGACGTACCAATTAAGTTATTAAATAATTTAATTACAAATATGTTTTACTAATTAAAAAGTTTTTACTAGAAAATCTATAATACACCAAAAAAAAAAAAAATTTCGTTGGTCTCGCTAAAAGCTAAACAGATTAAATTTGGCAATTTTTGGTCCTGAATTATTGATGAACTTTTAATAGAATTTAAAATCACCATTATCAACCACCACCATTATCACAACCACCATTATCACAAAAAAAAATTTTCGTTGGTCTCGCTAAAAGCTAAACAGATTAAATTTGGCAATTTTTGGTCCTGAATTATTGATGAACTTTTAATAGAATTTAAAATCACCATTATCATTAGCCACATGACTTCCATGAAATTTAAAAAATCTGGGATTTAACTAAAACCACCAATTTTCTTTTTCATTTGATGCGTCTTCCGTCGTCTGTCGGGTCCACTTGTAGAATATTATAATTTTCTTGATGTCTTTAAAAAAATGTGTGCTGGTTTGTTATTTATTATTTTCTTCTAGCGAAAGGATCTTACACAGTATCCTTTACAAATGATCAAAGCAAAACCACAGATTCTCGGTCTTCGACTATTTTAATTGAGTCAGTCTCATAAAAGACGTTCAAAGATTGGTCCCGCCACATTTTTAATAGGCTATTTGTATTCCTTCAATGGTGAAACAAAAGAATTCAATTTTCAGTGACGTCAAAGTGCTTCGAACTCTTAATAATTTTGTATTGCAAAGCAAAAAAAAGAGATCTCCATAAATAAAGACACGGACAAACGGCAGTGGTTTTTTATGTACCTTCCTTTCTCTTTTTACCTTCAAATAATGGTACCTCTTTGGCTTCAGAAAAAATGGGTATGAATGGAAAATTGTCCTTGTTTTTGCGATGATGTTTCGGTAGGTACTAGTTTGTTGCTTAGTGGGGATCAGGTTTTGGTGGTTTATCTGATTTTAAGCAATATCACAGGAAACTTAGGGTGTGTATTGCATAGGACAATGCTTACTTCTTCATTCCAATTTCTTGCTTCACAATCAATTCGACAATGCAATGAAACCGGGTACACAGTAAAGCTCGAGCTTGTCTTTGATTATATTCGCGCCTATATACCCCGTGGACAATATCGAGTTAAAAAAATCGCTTCATAAACGGAGCTTTCCGCGAACAAACATAAAAAACATATTTTTTTTAAGTCCCTTAAAACATGTCTATAGTCGATAAAACTATGTATTCAGGACTTGAGATCGTGTTCGAGATGAAGTCTATCTGTCATACTAACATACATATAACACAAGGGCGCGCCTCCACTAAATTTCTAAAGTGAAGTCGCGCCCTTACATAAGAACTTCCGCCCTTTAGACTCGTCCGCTTGGGATTCGTTCAACCTTATCGTGACAAACCTTTTCCTCGTATAACTTCATTTCATACAAAAAAGCAAAAGAATAATTTCACCATCAATCAAAGCAAATTGCAACCGAAACGACTAGCTCAAACAATGAAAGAAAAGGAAACTAAAAGTGGCTCGGCAATAAAATGAAATTGATTGTGAAAGAAACTTTCGGTATAAATTGTAATATTTTGTCACGTACATTATAGGTACGTCACAACAGTTTTCCAAAGGGGTGGACGCTATATTCTGTTTATTGATTCTATGAACTATTTGACAGATTGATCTGTCATTTTGCGAAATAATTGTGCCGGATTTTTACCGATATAATATTTACTAGCTGACGCCCCGCGATTTCATTCGCGTAGTTTAGTACCTGCATCCTATATTTGAAGCGTCTAACGCCGGATTTTTACCGATATAATATTTACTAGCTGACGCCCCGCGATTTCATTCGCGTAGTTTAGTACCTGCATCCTATATTTGAAGCGTCTAACTTGAGCGGTTTATCATACAAAAGTTTTTTC